>CAWVPJ010000077.1:0-32678 GCA_963931995.1 Phaonia tiefii | reverse complement strand
CCTGTACGCTTTCTAGTTTTACTCTCACTGAGTGGAACCTACAATTTAATACCGGTTCCGAATGGTATTTTGAGAAGCTTTTTCATGGCCAAATACATGACAGTGTCGCCGCCACTAAGCGAAGGGACCGACGTCGAAAGAAACCAGTGGTTGTCAGAGCAGAGATCAAAACCACGTTCTCATGTTCTAGAACCGCGCACACTAACCACTGCCGCACAGAGGGATTTTGCCAGCAAAAATACCCTTTTTCGAGTGTCAAATATCAAAAATGTAGTGATGCAGTTTTGTAGAGAATTGTTTAATTTGTACAAAAAAACGCGGCAAAGTCAACAAAATGAAACTCTGCAGTAACCTGCCTCAGATTTTCATGCATTTCAATGGACTGGAAACATAACTTCTGTTTGTCGTATCGATTTGGAATATGTATATTTGAAAAATATGGTATTTCTACATTAAGTTTTAAGAAAAAATAATTGAATAACAATAACAGATTAAAATATATTCATGCTTTTATGATGACACTCAAAAAACTAAGTGTTTTTAGTTTTCCTTGGACTAAAAAAAGGTGGTCCTTATCGATCGTTGTGGTCTGGTTGCTAAAATGTGAAAGGTGGGGGGAGTGTATTCTTTTGATTTCATAAATAAAATTCCCATATTTTATACTGTTGAACAAAGTTATAAATTTTATAAAAAAAGTGCCACGAAATTTCATTACAAAAATGGATGAAAACACCATATAAAATGGTGTATACTTTTAGGCATATGTGTTTTAATGCTGTCGATAGTAGAAACGTTAGTTAAGTTTTTTTTACAGCGGTTGTGTTTTATATATCATATCCCTAAAAGTATGCACTGAGAAATGCTGAAAAATTAATAAATTTCGATAATTTTATAGTACAAATTTGACTTTTATTTGGAATGATTGGTTAATTAAAAAAAACGGTAAACTATTGCCCCCTAATTTTTTTGCAAATATTCTTTAGTTATTTATATAGATTTAAGTGCTGATTTACATCTATCACAAACTACAAAGAATTTTTCGAAAATGTTTTCGAAAATTTTGAAAAATTAAAATTTGTATTGGCACTTAAATTTTTAATATAATTGAGGACTCAAATACAAGCAGTGGCAGTAATTTTTATTGACATAGATATGAAAATGAGGAAAATACAACGATTTTTTATTTTACGTTATATGGGGGGTAGGCGTGGTTGTGGGCGGATTTGAACAAAAACTTGTTTTTTTTCCTAATTTAGCAATATGAGAGATGTGTGCGAAATTTCAAAGCCCTAGCTCGATTCCTTCTAATTTTTGCCGCGGCTTGTATGAAGAAATCCCACTGTGCGTCGTCGAAGGAAATGTAAGATGGTCAGAGCAGGGGTCGAAACACGTTCTCATGCACAACAGCTGCGCAAACTAACCATTGCACCGCCGATGGCATCCATCCAATATTTTAAAATCGAAACAAAAAATATGGATATTTTAAAAAAAATTAAACCGTTAACTTTCATCGGGATTCTAGTTTCATTATTTTGTCTATAGATTGAGGCAGAACCCAATTTCGATATAGTAGGTATGTGAGATAAAAATATCCTGAGCATAGTTTTTTAAATCGGTACAATGATTTACGTTTATCTGAAAGATATCCTTGGATACATATATGCTATGACCCTTTATCTGTTAGTACCAAAATTTGAACTTTTCTAGGATTTTGTATTCTCTTCTTTATTCTAGAGTTTTTTTCGAATTTAGAGGACTGGATAACATAAAAACTTGATTGTAGCGTTAGGACAAAATCGATGTAAACTACAACCTTTCCAATTCAAATTTGAAAAAATCAATTGAAACTTCAAAATTATATTTCAAATTTGAAATACACCAATTGAAATTTAAAAACCATCAATTGAAATTTAAAAGACATCAATTGAAATTTAAAATACATCAATTGCATTTTAAAAATCATCAATTGAAATTTAAAATTCTAATACATAAAATCAGTGAATAATTTTTAAATTTCAAGTGACAAATTTTAAATTTCCATTGAGGTGTTTCAAATTTCAATTGATGTATTTCATATTTCAATAGATGTGTTTTAAATTTCAATTGATATGTTTTAAATTTCAATTGATTTATTTTAAATTTAAATTATGAAGTCTTCCAAACTTCAATTGATGTCGTTAAAATGTCAATTGATGTTTTTAAATTTCAATTGATAAATTTCAAATAGAATTTTTTTTTTATATAACTATTTATTCGGCCATTTTATTGGTACTCTTTTATTTTCATATTCAAGCTCCAGACCATTCTACATATATTCCTATTAATAGAAATATAGATTTTTTAAAAGAAGTTTTGCACAATGCAGTCTTATGATTCCTGGCAAACCGTATATATATTTCAGATCTAGCCACACTGGCAGATCTAGCCACACTCGAACACTTGCATTTTGGTGAATTCTCAATTCAAATGAGATTTTGTTTGCATTAAGTTTGATGCATTTTTCAAAAGCACCATTTCAAACAACCGCTGATGAAGATCTGTGGTTAGATCTAAAATACGAGTACCTGTACGGTTTGCCAGGAATCATAAGACTGCATTGTGCAAAACTTATTTTAGAAGAACTATATTTCTATTAATATAAATATGGAATGGTCTGGAGCTTGAATATTGAAAAAAAATGTGTCAATTCATTAAACGGGTTTTTAAATAAAACAAAACCGGTTTTAGATACCAATGAAATTCTTTATTCCTGTGAAAGTACGTTCGATGCCATTATGTATGGAACTCGACTTCTTTTGCATGGCCACCACGGGCACGCTTGCAGAAGTCCAAACCCAATCGGCATAAATCGGCCGATACTGCTGCAATTTCACGTTCGATATTCGTACGAAGTTCATCAATCGTCGCTGGCTTATTGGCATAGACCATAGACTTGACGTAGCCCCACAGGAAATAATCTAACGGCGTCAAATCGCACGACCGAGGCGGCCAATCGACTAGGCCATTTCGTGAGATAACACGTTCACCAAACTTGGTTTCCAATAAATTGATTGTGGCATTCGCTGTGTGGCTTGTGGCGCCGTCCTGTTGGAACCACATGTCCTCCATGCCCATATTTTCCAATTGGGGCCAAAAATATTCGGTTATCATTGAACGGTAGCAATTCGCATTCACAGTAATTTGCCGGTCTTGATCATCACGGAAGAAGTATGGCCCAATGACGCCGCCGGCCCATAAACCGCACCAAACCGTAATTTTTTCGGGATGCAATAATGACTCATGGATTACGTGTGGATTGCTGTCTGACCAATATCGCATATTTTGCTTACTGACGAAGCCATTCAGCCAGAAACGAGCCTCATCGCTGATTGTTGAGGCCTCTTAAAGTTGAGGCCACTGACTCCAAATTTCGGTAGTAAATTTTAATAATTTCGACTCGTTGTTGGCTTGTATATCTTTCCATGATGAAACGGCAAACCTTACTGAAGAGAAATGTCAAAAGAGCGGGAAAAAATATGGCGCCGTTTGCTGTCCCTATCTATTTACTTTTGTAGCGTCTCTGTTGAAAAACCCTTTATTTCAAATTTCAAATAGAATTTTTAAAATACAATTCATATTTTTCAAAATTAAATTGATATTTTTTAAATTTCAATCGCAAATGTAATTTTTTTAACAATATGAAAAACATTGAAATAAATAGCTCAAAAATATAATTTTAAGGCCCAATTTTTGATTAGTCAATCATTTTTGATCAACAATCAGCCATAACTTAAACTCTGAATTAATTTTTTAGGTTAATATGTAGTTGATTGCTGTTTAAACAACCAAAGTTGGGCAATTAAACTATGATCAAGTGACCATATGATGTTGACAGAAAACAACAAGAAGAACAAATATAAAGCTTCTTTAGTTGTTAATGTGAACAATTATAATTACCATCCTAGTTGAAATATCAAAAAAAAAAACGTATCATTTAACTCTTAGTGCAGTTAGAAATTAATTTCTGCTCAAATATTCTCCAATTTCATTAAATATTTTTGTATTTTATCACTTAAGTTTTCTTTTGCAAACTCATTTTTTAAAGCTTTTCGCGATTATGACCTTGAAGATGATTTTTGTTTTGATTTTATATGTTTACAATTTTTGTTCTTTATGACAATAGCTACAACTTTACCTCAGAGAGTAAATCGAAATTCCGAACAGTTTGCAAGATATGAGCTTGAGAAAATGATCACTTTTTTGCAAAAATGACACCGAGGCTACACTTCTTTGGGGGCCCATAAAAAAAAAGTTTGCCGTAGTCCATATTTTGCGAAATATAGACCTTCAAAGCTTGAATGTATAATCGCGCATAACTCTGCCATTTATTAACCGATCCTCATGAAATAAATTTTATAAATCGTTAAATTTATATTCCATTGCAGGGGGAATCAAATTCCCTCTGTAGCTTAAGTCGATGTGTGACAAAATCAGAAAAATCGCGCGAGTTTTTAGAAATAATTTTTTTATTTTGGTGTGTAAAAACCACAAAAAAGGACAACAGAAATAAAAGACAACAACAACAACGACAAAAGACAACAACACCAAAAGATAAGAACAACATCTTGATTAAACCAAAAAAGTGAGGTTAAAAATCATTTTTTAAATGAGCCCTCAATGGATTAATAAAAGAAAATATGTTTATATAAAGAGTTATAGAGTTTCACAAGGGCTTTGTAATGATACATATTTCAAGCAGATCCGATGATAAATACCTAAGATATGACCGATTATATACTCAAGCTTTAAAGGGCTATATCTCAAGAAGTTGGACCTAGCGCAAAAACCAAAACTTATTTTTCAACTCAGCGCAAAAATCTTTACCGTTGGTGAAATTTTGGTGCACATTTGATTTTGCTGCTAAAATAGTTGTATGCCAAAATAATGATTTCTAAAACACACTGCACCTTCGGCCATTTAATACAAAGCATTTACCTCCTCTTTTACTGTCCAGAAGAATCTTTCATGTCCATTAGAATCATTTAAAATACAAGTCCATTAATAATGTCAAGTATTTAAGTTGTAAAACACATTTAAATTTGAATTTGTAAAGAAAATATTGCAATAGATATAATTTGAAGTAAATTACTCCAAAAATATATCTCACTACTATGGCCACCTTGATTTCTATAATAATTTGTTTTTATTTAAAAGCAACAGATGTGACCGGGAAATGATGTGGGATGAGAGACCAAGGAAGACATAGACATTATACGACCACGCAGTAAACTAAGTTTAAATAGAGTGTGTTAGTTTACCTGCAAATTCTTGCAAGGTCTTGCAAATTGTTGCTAGTTTTCTGTTCGTTTACTCCAAAAAACCAGCAAAAGAGTGCTAGAGAACGTACATTTTGACAGCTCGATGTTAGAGAGTTTGCAAATTTTGGTTGGATAACTTATGTTTATGTTGTTTGCATCGAACTAGAATAAGCATTATCCTTTTATTTCTATCCGTAATATGTCCAACGAAAGAGTAAGTTCAATAGCAACTCGAACTCGATGACATGGCCTACTACCTCGTCGTCATCAAGATAACGTGAAGAGAGGGATAGCGGCACTTGTATATTTCTCTATGCCGGAAGCAAATTTTGCTAATAAATAAATTTAGTATTGTTATAAATATGTATATACAACATTAAATAAAATTTTATTTTTGTTTTTGCAGGGTGCAGCATTGCATATATACGGTGCATGGAACTGCATCCTGATTTGGCGTCGTAAATGGTAATAAGGCGCACTATGGTCAATTGTGGTTGCCATTGGCTAACGAACTATATGCTTCCACACCCTCCAAAGAAAGATGTATCGGTTCGGAAAAGGTACGTTAAAAAGTAATTTATGTCTCAAAATTATTGCTAAAGTTTGAAATATATTAGGTATTTACTGAGTGGAAGTTTAAAATTAAGCGCCGTTTCGGGCACAACAAAATTGAAGATGATAAGACGTTTCAACAAATGTCCCGAAAAAAATTACAATATAGCTACAACATCAACGGCAAGCTTCAAAAGGGGAATCGACTACACAGCCTTCATATCCATATCACCCATGTTATCGTCTCAGCACTGACAGTAAAGCATGAAACACATAGACGACGACAGACTACATGAACACACGACTACAAATGCCGCTGACTGCAAATGTAGTCGTGTGGCAGCTACTGAATTATTTTCAAGACGGCAACTGCAAAGTAAAAAGTTCATCTGTAATGTTGACGGTTGTGTTATTGTGTTATTTGTGAAAGTTCATCTGTAATGTTGACGGTTGTGTTATTGTGTTATTTGTGATAGAAGAAAATAAAATGTCTGGAGAATATTTAATAAATATTATTACAAACATAACAAAAATTGTGAAAACAGGTGATTATTCTGTCAGTGGTGCCACTTCAGGCATTGGCAGCTCTAACCTGTTGATTGTCGCCCACACAAATAGAAATTAGTTTAATTCAACTACAGCTACATAAGTAGCATAGACAACAACCTGCAGTCGTGTCGCCTTGCCGTCGTCTAAATATTTACTTGCATATAAACGCATGTATTTTATTTTTGACAGGTTGTGGTCGGTAGCCTGTCGTCGTCTATGTGTTTCATGCTTAATGGTTGTCGATTATGAATCGTCTGGTGTCTCTGCAGACAATTTCTAATCAAAAGAGACACGTTAGAGCCACGTTTGCACTTGGAGACCGAACAATTTTAATAATTAACTGTAAATCATTATGGGGCTGATATGTCTATTCTACGGCTTACTCTCCAAAAATTAAAACAAATTGTTGCGTCGGACAGAACATTTTAATCTAAAGGCTCATTTACACTACTGACAGATTGTCAGTATTTGTCTTCAAAATGTGTCAGTAACGTGTAAATGACAGAATTTACTGACACAAAATTTTCTGACACGCTCGTGTCAAAATTTTTGACAAAAATACTGACGTCGTGTAAACAGTCATCAACATTTTCTGACAGAATTCTGACGACTGTCAGTATTTTGACAACATTTCGATAACTAATTTTTCTCGAAAACAAGAGAAGAAACCATCTTTCTCAAGAAAAAGTGGGCGCACCCAACAACCTCTCTGCTTTCTACATTTCTTTGTCCGCTGTGGAATTTCCTCCTCTTCAATTAGCAATGTTGCAGCTATTATTGCAGCCATGTCGGGATCCATTATCTTTAATAATAATAAGTTTTAACTTTATTTGTATTTTTATAAACACAATAACTTGCTATCATGTGTGGATAAAGCAAATGAAAAACAGCTGAGAACAATTGTCAGAATTTGGTCAGTAAACACAAACAGAATATGTGAGTAGTGTAAACGGCTTTCAAAATATTCTGCTGAAACTTCAAAAAATGCTGTCAGAAAATACTGACAAGGTTTTCTGACAAAATATTTTGACATGTGTAATCACTAGTTCAAAATGTTGTGTCAGAAAATTTTGACGAGTGTCAAAATCCGTCAGTAAGTAGTCTAAATGAGCCTTAAGGGAAAAAAGTGAAATATCAAAATTGGGGTAAATGCATAGTTTCGGAGTTATGGGATCCATATTTATTATTATTTAGGATATGTGAGAATCACTTGAGTCAAAATAAACTCAAAAATGTATCTACCATTTTTTGATAACTCGCTTCGTTATCGAGTTATCGGATGTTGCAATAATTTTTGATACTTTTTTAGAAAAGTAAAAAAATTGATAATTTTTCAAAGTTTCAACATCCGAGTTCTCTGCAAAAATTTTCGAGTAATCGAACAGACCTAAAGTAAACTGTTCCATAGATTAATTTATATATAGATTTGTCAACTCGCTCGCCGGTTTAATGATTCAAGGGAAGCGAACCTGTGGTTGAACGTCAAGAGAAGAATTCTGTTGCTGAGGTTTTTTTAAATCTGAAAGTTAAAAATATGAATATCGTGAATGGACAAAACTAAAAATAGAGGATTTTGTACGATGTACCCAAAAAATTTCAGAATTTCAAAATCCCGAATTACCAAAGTCCCGAATTTTTGAAAAGGCCGAAATGTCAAAATCCCGAATTTTAAAATCCTAAATTACAAAATCGCGAATTTTAAAAAATCCCTAATTATTGAAAATCATAACAATACAATTTTTTTTCAATTATATATAAAATTTATATATAAAAGGCAAGATTAATTGCTATGGCTTTTAAATAGTGTTTTTTCCATACATTCTATGTTATTGAATACTGCCTTTAAATTTTGGTTTTTTGAACAATTTTTTTTGTTGCGGGTTCAACGTTCCCCGATTTAAGTTCTTCGATTGTCGATTTAGGAACAATCAGCTCTTTAGCCAGATTTTCGATCAGACTGTAAAAACCAGCATCCTTTTTGCCGATAACAACTTTAAGGCGTCTATGTCAAGCTTCGACAGAGTTTCGGGTGCGTGGGAAGTTTTCTTCTAGCATGTCACAGACCGACCAAAACTCGGTATAATAACGTCCTTCAATGTAATTGGAATTTATCCAACGAGCTTTTTTTTTGGCATCTTTATCTGCAAAGTTGCGGTATAAGACTTCACAATATTCAGGTATTTTAGCACCCGGTACAAAAGCAAGGGCCCTTATCATCCGAACTTGCAAGCTAAATTCTTCTGAGTTGCCATACTTAGCTCTTAAGCCCTCCTTCTGAATTTTGCGCCAAATTATTTGGCCAAAGTGGAACTGACATCCTTTGCACTCAGCACACGGGAAAATTCTTTTGCAGCTTTTCAAAATCCGAAATTATCTTTAGAGGCTTTAAGTGTATGGTCCCTTCGCAAGCTAGTTTGGTAAGACTGAAAAAAAGTTCCGAATAGGCCTCTAAGGTCTTGCCACTCATTAAGCAGGAGACTAAGGGCACTATCTGGCCCTGAATGTAACCATGAATACTAAACAGTTGAGTCATAATCAAAGTCACAACATGGAACGTGTTTTTGTTTGCCTTTATTTGATATGAAAATTTGCAGACTCATTTTGTATTTTTTGTGTGAAAAATTAGCGACGTTTTTAATTTTGAAGTAAATATTTCCATATGTCAACTACGACTGAATAATATATTTATAGATATTAAAATATCCCGAATAATTGTACAGTTTTGGTTTTAAAAATCGCGCGAAACTGTACAATTATTCGGGATTTTGAAATTCGAGATTTTGTAAAATCGTACGAAAGCAGACGCAAAGGAAGCTGGACATCGGAAAGCTGCAATTACCAGAGGTAGCCACAGCCTACTCAAGGAAGCTCTCGCAACTTTTGGCACAGAACCCACCCCCTCCCGATGACGATCCTGATGCGCAGTGGAAACCCATTTCCGCCTCTGTAAAAACTGCCGCAACAACCGTACTTGGTTTCGAAAAACCGCTTCGCAATAAACCGTGGTACGATGAAGACTGTCGCATTGCAAATGACGAAAAGAACGCTGCACGATCTGTTTAAGGTTGGCGGTGCATGCATCAGCTCATTAGCAAAATTTGGTTAGATGAATGCATGCCCGGCGATTGGAGTCTCAGTGTACTATGTCCCATATTTAAAAAAGGTGACCCGAGTCTCTGTGCCAACTACTGTGGACTAAGCCTTTTAGCCACAGCATATAAGGTTATATCAAGTATAATGTGCGAAAGACTAAAACCGAGTATGGCTGACCTGATTGGACCATACCAGTGTGGCTTTAGGCCTGGAAAATCGACAACTGACCAGATTTTCACGCTTACTCCAAATCCTGGAGAAGATACGGGAGAAACTCTACGAAGCAATGTCTGAGCTTGGTATTCCTGCAAAACTCTTACGCCTTTGCAGGATGACCTTGACGAACACCAAATCCGCAGTGAAAGTTGGTAAGGATCTTACCGAACCTTTCGAAACTAAGCGAGGCCTCAAGCAAGGCGACACCCTATCGTGCGATCTCTTTAACATCTTAATGGAGATCATTATGAGAAAAGCTGCAGTCAACATGAATAAAACCATCAGCAGCAAAATTCACATGCTGCTCGCGTATGCTGATGATATAGATATCATTGGGCGCACAATTAGAGAAGTTACTGCGGTTTTTTCGAGAACTGAGAAGGAGTCAGCAAAAGTGGGTCCGACGGTAAATGAGGACAAGACAAAATTAATGGTGTCAACGAACAGGGCCTCCACGCGATTAGACCAAAGCGTGAACGTTGATAACCGTTATAACTTCGAGGTAGTGGACGAATTTATATACCTCGGATCTGCCGTGAACAAAAACAACAACGTCAGCCTTGAGATCAAGCGGAGAATTCTGCTTGCTAATAGATGTTAGTTTGGGCTAAGCAAGCACTATAGGGATAAAGCCCTCTCTCGAGTAACAAAAGTCCAGCTGTACCAGACTCTCATTCAACCTGTCTTGCTTTATGGCGCAGAATCCTGGGTCCCATCGCAAGCAGACGAAACATCTGTAGGAGTCTTCGAGAGAAAAATACTCCGATAAATTTATGGGCCTATAGTGCACAACTGCGAGTATCGGAGACGCATGAATCATGAGCTGTATGAGCTTTATCCTGACATTGACATAGTTAAGCGGATCAAGATAACGCGATTGCGCTGGCAAGGCCATGTCAGTAGAATGGATGAAGATGAACCAGCGCGAAGGATTTTCGAATCCGAACTCGAAGGAAGACGAAAAATAGGAAGACCAAGACTCCGCTGGAGGGATCAGGTTGACGAATCCCTGCGTACACTTGGTCTTGCCAACTGGAGAAATAAAGCAAAAGATCGAACTGGTTGGCGAAATATGTTATCTTCGTTTTGTAAGGTCCCTGAGCCCCCGGGGTTGTCCGAGACCGGATAAGTAAGTAAGATTTTGTAATTCGGGATTTTGTTTTCCGGATTTTGTGTTCGGGATTTTGTAATTCGGCCATATGACCCCAACCCTTAAACAGATGACAGAAGTTCGTTTCCTCATTGAAGAAGTGTAAAGAGAAACGTCAGATGAGACAGAGAATAAATCTACAGGAATGTTTCTCGTACATTTTTACATAAAATTGCTGAACACACTAAAATAAGGACTATGTGATAATACGCAATTAAAAAAACATATTTAATAAACCGGGCACGTATGCAGGGGGTGGTCGAGGCCCCCTTAAGAGTGATTTTTGAATGTAGTGATATTTTTCAACCTAAATATCAAGTTGGGCCCCCCGAAATAAAATCCTGCGTACGGGATTGTAATAAACCATTAACATCCATCCATTTTTACCTTCAAGGATTATCAAAAAAGATTTTACTATTTTGATTATTTTTTTACATATTGTACATTTATTTCATAAATATTTTACAATGGGTTGTTTTGCCCCAGCAAATTTAATTAATGAAGAACTCTGTTTTCCCAAAAAACAAATAGAATTTTACATATAATAAAATAAATAAAATAAAATGTGAGAAAAAAAACAAGGGTAAAGGAAATTATAATGATGAATGTTCATGAAAAATTACAATATTTTATACCAAAAGCATTTCCATATTTTGAATAAGGTATGATTTTAAATGAGTTTTAAACATTGAAATCCTGGATATACATACGTCCGTCAAATATTTATATGTGTAAAATATTTTTTTTTCTTTCCTTCTGAAAACTATCTGTAATTTAATGTCGACCATATACAATTTTTTCGAGAATATCCCTCTTTCTCTTTCATATACTATTTTCTGTTTTGGACTTTATTTGTAGTCCCGTTATCTATGATTATCGCTGTAAGCTTGCAATTCAATAGAAAATAATTATATGTGCAGTCGCGTTCCTGACACTTTAAAGTGAACAACTCTAGTTGTCTCGGGTGTTTAGTAAAAATATATTTCTGTACGTGAGTAAAGTGATCGTTATGAATATGTATGTATATTCTAAGAAACGTTATATTCACAGTTCTGTTTCTAGTTGAACATGCCACGTGGAAGTGAACTTACGGATGAGGAGCGCGGAAAAATTGTTGGAATGGGAATTGGCGAGAATGCAGCTGCGGTAAATCGGCATCGCAATACAGTTTTGAATTTCCCCAAAGACCCCGAAAACTATGGTTGTATTAAGAGCAGTGGACGCATCCCAACTGTAGACCAGAGGCCTAAGCGGCGCATTCGGCATTTAGCAGCTAATGAGAATATGAGTTGTAGGGAAATAAAGGTGGAATTGGGTCTAAATGTAGCGAGACAGCGTGTCCAGCAATTGCTAAAGGACCAAAGCAAAATGGCCAAACCACGAATAACCCGGAGCCATAAAAATGAGCGTATTGCTTTTGCAGAAACGTACAAGTTTTGGGAGGACAAATTTGAAACCGTTATATTTAGTGATGACAAAAAGTTTAATTTGGACGGACCTGATGGCCACCATAAATATTGGAAAGATTTACGACCTCCTCGTTGTTGACGTTGATCTGTTGCACAGCAATTTGATTGACTTTGCTGGCGAATTATATGGAGATAACTGGACTTTTCAACAAGACAACGCCCCGATTCACATTGCTCGGCTCACAAGGAATTTTGTTAATTTCCGAAAAATTCCATTACTGGAGTGGCCAGCCAAAAGTACCGACCTCTACCCAATTGAAGACTTCTGGGGGATACTTTCCGCCAAGGTGTTTTCAAAGTCGAAGCAGTATACGACGCTTAAAGAACTAAAAGTAGCTATATTGCCGGAATGGGAGAAAATTGGCATGTCCACGTTAACCAACTTAGTGAGTTCTATGCCACGCAGGCTACAACAAGTTCTTATACACAAGGGCAACTCAATATCATATTAATTACATATTTTAATTGGGAAGAATAAGAATTTAATTTAAGTTTCATTTTTGCATATATATATATTTTTTCTATGAAGAATATATCAAACACTTTTTTTGTTCTAAAAAAGAAATTAAAAATTATGTTTTATTATAATTTTAAAGAGCACATAAATATAAACAAATATATAATATAAAAATAAAAAAAAAAATAGTTTTCAAAGCTCCAACTCTACATGATACATTGCACATATAAATATTTGACAGGGGAATCTTTTAATTCTACTGGAAGATGATTAAACTCAGAGCTTCCAGCATGCTCAATGCGCTGCTTTGTAGCTTCAAGTCTACATCTTTTTATAATTAGGTTTGACCCAGTTCTAGTATTATAAGTATTATGATTTTCAGAAAACTCAATTGTATGACGACCGATATTATGAATGGCTTTAATTATATACAGTGGATGCCATTAATAATCGGTATTTTCTGTTATATATTTTAAAGTAAAAATTTTTCGGCAAAATAATAAAAAAAAGTCATTATTTTTTTTTGAGAATACAAAATATATATTTAGAGATCAAAATTAAATTATTTTACATTCATTGGATTAACGATAATACATAAATAAACAAACATAAATGAAAAGCTATAAGAATTCATCCGCCATTAATATTCGGTTTTTGGCGTAGAATACGTCTTACCTTACGGTATAGGGAGTCATGTCATGTAATCTTTATTTCACTGATTATGAGGAAACGGCGAGATAACTTTTTTTAAAAATTTTTTTGTAGGTAAATGAAGATGTTATCTTTCGTTTGATATACATTTCATATTGGTTGATGTCTTCCTAATATTTAAATTTCTCAAATGAAAATTGTCTAAACACATACACTCAAACATATGTGTGGTGTTTGGTTGAGTGTTTGAGTTTGTAGCGTGAACACAAACTATGCTGCTGTTTCAGTGTGGACACAAACCTTCGGCTGTTGTTTTGATTGATGAAATATTGAAATTTACTTACTTACATATGTATTTAAGTGAAACAAAATGTTAAATGTGAATTTGAATTTAACATGGATATATAATTATAAAAAATATAAATCAAATTGATTTGCGTCTGTTATTTATCATTTATCCTTACCCTTTTAATTTAAAAACATATTTATCCTATTTTTCCTACCATAAGCTTATGTATATTATCAAAAGTAACTATCAAATAAATAAATTCATTTGCTTATGTTATTTATCATTTATTGTTATATATGTTTTCTGTCTTATCGGATGGCGTATTCTACGTTAAACTTAATGGCCGTGTCTCTGACACAGCCTGTAGGGACAGTCCGTGGCCGAAGGCCTCGGACAACTGTCTGCTGTATTTTTTTAATATGACACAACTTACTATTAAAAAAAAGTATATAAAATATTAATATCTTGTAGGATAGCCCTTGTTTTTTATCACCTCTGAGAGACGGTTTGGCATATTATTAATACATTTTTGCAAATATTCGACTCCAATTTTATTCCACTCTTCTTTCAGCCTACTTTTTAGTTCACTTCTCGAAGAAACGGGCCTCTGCCGAATGCGCCGATCCAAATGGTCCCATAAATTTTCTATCGGATTCATGTCAGGTGATTGAGATGGTGTATTAATGACTTTTGGGCATTTATATAGTAACCATTCACGGATCATGTGGGCTTTATGCTTAGGGTCATTGTCTTGGTATAACTTAAATGTGGATAAAATTCCCATTTTTTCGGTAGATTGCTTCAAATTTTCTCTTAAAATATTTAAATACGATTCCTTGTTCATTATACCATCGATAAATACAAGATTTCCAACACCTTTTGCCGATATACATCCCCACACCATAACACTTCCAACCCCGTGCTTTACTGTGGGAGTGATATTTTTCCCTTTCAGCTCCTCATTCGGCTTACGCCATACCATAGTCTTCCCATCACTTCCAAATATTTTAAACTTGCTTTCGTCAAGAAAAATCACATCATCCCACCACTTCACATCTTTCTTAATATGTTCTTTCGCAAAATCTAGACGTTTTTTCCGGTTCGTCAAATTTACAAAGGTTTTTTTCGAGCAACTCGGCCGTTGTATCCTTCTTTTTTGATTATACGGCGTACAGTTGACTCTGAAATTGACTTTCCAAATTCAGCTTTAACCTCAGTCACAATTTTGGGAGCGCTAAGGCGTGGATTTGTTTTCATTTTCCTCACAATAACGCGCTGTTCCTTCTCGGTCAGTTTTTTTGGCTGCCCTGTCTGTTTTTGACGTAGAATACGTCTTACCTTACGGTATGAGGAGTCATGTCAGGTTTTTATTGTTGTAATCTTTATTTCATTGAATTTGAGGAAACGGCTAGATGAATTTTTTTGTAGGTAAATGAAGATGATATCTTTCGTTTGATATACATTTCATATTGGTTGATATATTTCTAGTATTTTAATTTCTCAAATGAAAATTGTTTAAACACATACACTCAAACATATGTGTGGTGTTTGGTTGAGTGTTTTTGGTTGCTCAACATTGCTTAGGAACATGTATCTAGTAAAAAGTGAAACGAACAGCAAGCTAATGTTGCTTGGCAACATGTATCTAGTAAAAAGTGAAACAAACAGTAAGCTAACGTAATAAAGCTTTTTTGCGAAAGCTTCAATAAAGCTGTTGTAACATTAATTTTGAATTGTAAAGCGTAAAGCTTTCACACAACGCTCGAATGCTAATGCGAAGACTCGATAAGGTAAACCTTTTTTAATATTAGGGCGGCCCTCTCAACATTCGCAGATCTTATTTCAATAAAAATATTAATTAAAATACATAAATTAAATTAAGTTTAAAAAAATTGAACATAATGATTTTTTTTAAACGGACTTGAATCAAATGCCGTTGGTAAATATAAAAACTACAGCAGACAGTTGTCCGAGGCCTTCGGCCACGGACTGTCCCTGCAGGCTGTGTCAGAGACACGGCCATTAAGTTTAACGTAGAATACGCCATCCGATAAGACAGAAAACATATATAACAATAAATGATAAATAATATAAGCAAATGAATTTATTGTTATATATGTTTTCTGTCTTATCGGATGGCGTATTCTACGTTAAACTTAATGGCCGTGTCTCTGACACAGCCTGCAGGGACAGTCCGTGGCCGAAGGCCTCGGACAACTGTCTGCTGTAATTTTTTTAAACTCTATTCTTTTCTCGTTCTTGTATCGTCTGACGATATCACCAACAGTATTAGGCTTCATATTTAACATTTCAGCAATATTTTTATATTTTTCTCCACTTTCGTAATGTAAAATTACTAATTTCCTCTGTTCTAGCGAAGTATTTTTTCCTTTACGACCCATATTTGTGTATTTACGAATAACAATCACCCCCACAATACTTCTTTGCGCAAAACGATTTCTTTATGTTTAACTAATGTGTGATTCCCCATTTTACAAACAAACTTTTTGATTTTGGTGACATAGTGTTGTATTTAGAGGGAAAAACGAAAAACCGAATATTAATGGCGGATGAATATTTGCAGATTTTGAGATCTGGTTAAATATTATACATTTACCTACACTTTAGGAAATCTATAACAAATTTATTTTAACGTCCAAATATGTATATTATTAAACTTTTTATTTTTTTTTTTGAGAAATTTTAACTTAAAAATTAAAAATAAAAGTACCGAATATTAATGGCATTCACTGTATATCAACAGTTGCATCTTACATCTTGGAAGTACAGATTTCGATATATCTTTATATAGAGATCGTGTTGGATACATTAGTGGAAACTATTTTTAGTGCATTGTTTTGTGTTCTTTGGAGAGATTTTAATTCTGTTGTTTTACGATGAGCATAAATCAATGGCATATAATTAAAATGGCTGTGTATAAGAGCATTATAAAGTAATAACTTTGTATTCACATCAAATTTGTTATTAAATTTAAAAAGCAACCCTAGAGCTGGAGCTACTTTATTTTTCACATGCTGTATATGTATGTTCCATGACAGGTTATTTTGCAAATGTACTCCTAAATATGTTATACACTTACATTCATTGACATCAATACCACCCACTATAACACAAAATGTATCATTTCCAATATTATATGGACGAAATGTCAGCAATTTTGTTTCATCAGGATTCAACACAAGTCTATTAAGTCTCATATACTCTTGTATCGACTCTACATCGTGTTCAATTTGGCATTTAACTATAACCTCATGTTTATAGGGATTAAAAAAGGCTTATATCATCAGCATATCAGCAGCACACGGTGCTTACGACATTTGTTTGCAAATATATTATATTGGTTACATCTTCTCTACTGTAGTTTGTGAATATATGTATATTAGAATTCAATGGCTTCCTGCAAGTAGTTGGTCCACTTATTTGCAAAGATTTAATTATAGTTCCGTCTTATACGATATTCACTTGAATCATCTCCAATCATTTAATTTTGACTTCAAGCCGCTGTCTCTTGCACTTCGGTTTAAAAATCTGTTGTCCGGTTTCTAATGTTGGATTACAAATTATGATGTTAAATGGCCAAAGAGGACACTTGGAGAAGAACATTGTTTACACACAACACAATCCATATATGTAACTGTTTTTACCCGTATCCTGTATAAATGTAAAATATTGTGTACCCCCATTACGTCGGTCCTTTCAAGATAGGTATATCCTATCCATGTAGAATTCTAAAAGGTTAAATAATTTTATATAATTGTGTAAGACTTACCTTTCTTTACCTTTCCACAATGAAGGATATTTTTTTAACAATTTTGATTGACAACATATATTTTTTTTCGAATTGACTGCAAACTACACTGTGGAACACAAAAAAAGTTACAAGATTCTGACAACGGATTCTGGTAAAGAGAGTAAAAAAAATATACGAGTTTATTTGAGTTTTGTTTTGATTTTGCTTCTTCATAGTTTTTTGTTGCAGGCCGACGGATCTTATCAGCCAAAGTGAAGCTCACAAAGTATGACGCGTCTAATTAGCGCAGTGTGAATGAATGACAATATTTTCTCTTTTATTTATGGATATTATTCAGCCCTTTTATTGGATATTATTCTCTTTTATTTATGGATATTAGACAGCTAATGTCGACGTCTTGTGTCGCCGTGTTAATTTTGGCACCTCTGACGTCGTGTCGACAGCAGACGACGAGTACTTGGTACCCGCAATGGCGTTTTTATAACCATGTTGAGTCGTCTCGACTTATATTTGGTCGTTACGCTTTTTCTACACGATTTGCTACGCCTTGATCCAAGCAGTTGTGTTTTCATTGATTTGCAAATTGGTGAAAAGTGAAATATGAAACATAAAATGGAAAAAAATTAAAAATTACAAATGCAACACAATTCGAAAATTTAATAAAATAACTGGAGAAAACCCCAAGCCTTGGGGACACAGATGTTGAACGAATATTTTTCTTCATTTTCGGCGCAATAGTATCAAGCATTTAAATGTTGCTTTATTGATGCGAAAATGGTTTTGAAATCTGTAGATAAATTACATATTTGCATGTATCATGGCCCAAAATATGAAAACCATAAAATTTACTTCATATCTGGTAGGTTAAATATATCCGACCCTTTGCCTTATAATTTTTCTTTGTAGACGAAGAAGAAATTTTTTCTGTTCTTCTTCACTAGAACTTGAACTTAGATCAAGGAAAAAATACATGCTAGCAAACAAACTGAAGAAAATTTTCTTTACACGTTAGGGATTACACTTTTTTGTAGTAAATTATCGATACGCAGACGTCACTGGCCGCGACGTCTTACCAAGTACCGAAACCGCCGTCGTTAACAGGTGACCACGGCTTTGAGACGTCGACATCTTGGGCGACGACTTACGACTGCTTATAAGGGTTTTTCAACAGAGACGCTACAAAAGTAAATCGATAGGGACAGCAAACGACGCCATATTTTTCCCCGCTCTTTTGACATTTCTCTTCAGTAAGGTTTGCCATTTCATCATGGAAAGATATACGAGACAACAACGTGTCGAAATTATTAAAATTTACTACAGAAATTTGGAGTCAGTGGCCTCAACTTTAAGAGCGCTACGTCCAATTTATGACGAGGCTCATTTCTGGCTGAATGGCTTCGTCAATAAGCAAAATATGCGTTATTGGTCAGACAGCAATCCACACGTAATCCATGAGTCATCATTGAGTCCCGAAAAAATTACCGTTTGGTGCGGTTTATGGGCCGGCGGCGTCATTGGGCCGTACTTCTTCCGTGATGTTCAAGACCGGCACATTACTGTGAATGCGAATCGCTATCGTTCAATGATAACCGAATATTTTTGGCCCCAATTGGATAATATGGACTTGGAGGACATGTGGTTCCAACAGGACGGCGCCACAAGCCACACAGCGAATGCCACAATCAATTTATTGGAAACCAAGTTTGGTGAACGTGTTATCTCACGAAATGGCCCAGTCGATTGGCCGCGTCGGTCGTGCGATTTGACGCCGTTAGATTATTTCCTGTGGGGCCAACAAGCCAGCGACGATTGATGAACTTCGTAGGAATATCGAACGTGAAATTGCAGCAGTATCGGCCGATTTATGCTTGGAAACCGTCGAAAATTGGGTTCAGCGTCTGGACTTCTGCAAGCGTGCCCGTGGTGGCCATGCAAAAGAAATCGAGTTCCATACATAATGGCATCGAACGGACTTTCACAGGAATAAAGAATATCATTGGTATCTAAAACCGGTTTTGTTTTATTTAAAAAAACTTTTGTAGCGCTCTTATTGAAAAACTCGTTATCTACAGCTTTCTTTTGTTCAGTCACTTATAGTGAAAGTTTAGGTAGAATTTTTCAATACACACCAACCCCCTAAAATGCAGTTTTGTGGGACATTTTAGCGCCAACTCGGAATATCCCTTAAATGGATTTTCAGTTTAGACTTATTTTTGGCACTCAAATTGAGTTTTGAGATTTGTTGTGGTAAAAAACTTATAGTAGATCTTTATGAAGAATATTTTTGAAGTACATTCTAACCTGTTACACCCCTATTGTAGGTGTTTTTATTCTTTTCCACAATAAGAACAAAAAAGTGCCATATATTGAGGCGGTAGAGGAATGTTTCTCGTACATTTTTACATAAAATTGCTGAACACATCCTATACCTAAAATGTAAGGATATTAAATTTTACTCCAACGTCTATACGTTTACTTAATTCATACCTCAATGGACGCACACAATCAGTATACTCCAATAACTTTATCTGAGAAGTTTTGTCGGTCCCTAGAGGTGTCCCTCAAGGTTAAATTTTGGGACCTATGCTATTTTCGATATACGCCAACGACTTGCCAGAACAACTCTCATATTGTAGTGTGCACATGAATGCAGACGATGTGCAGCTTTTATTGAGCAGCCCCATAAATTCTCTTAGGGAGCACGTTGATAAATAAAATGCCGATCTGGCGAGATTACATAGTTGGGCAGTAGCTAATAGGCTTTGTTTAAATCCCAGGAAATCCAAATGTTTAATTATGAACAAAAAAAGAACAGCACCCACAAATGAATTAAGCATAGTCATAAATCACGAGCGAATTGAAATTGTGCCCTATGCGAAAAATTTTGGAATTTTTTTTAATGACACGTTAACTTGGTCGAACCATGTTAATAATATTGTTGGTCAAACTTACTCCGTCGTGGCCGTCGGTGGTGCAATGGTTAGTGTGCGCGACTCTTGTACATGAGATCCTGGGTTCGAACCCGGCTCTGACCACCTTCAAATTTTTCTTTCGGCGGCGGTCACCTCGCATAGTGACGGAGACACTATCGAGTATCTAGCCATGATAAAGCTTCTCAAATTACCGTTCGGAATCGGTGTAAAACTGTAGGTCCCAATCAGTGAGTGAAAACTGGAAAGCGCACAGCTCAGTGATTGTGAGAAGTTCTCCCCAGTCCCTTCATGGGATGTAATGGGAAACCATTTATTTTTTTTATTTAAACTTACTCAAAGCTAAGATCACTCTGGCAAACGCAATCATTCACACCGTTGAAGATCAGGATACTTTTGGCCAAATCGTATATAATGTCGGGCTTATTTTACGGTTGCGAACTTTTCGGCAATTGCGATTCAACTAGTAAGTGTAAATTGACTGTAGTATTTAATAACATATGTTTATGGTTTGAAAAGGTTTGACTCAATATCACAATTTTCAACATTGCTGTATGGTGATTCTCTGAAAAAACTTTTGGACGTAAAAACGCTTGTGTTTCTCCATAGAATAATTTACACGCAGGAACCCCGTTATCTTTACCAAAAACTACAGCTGAATAGGTCTAATAGAGGGAAAAAAATTATACCATTTACACGACAGAGCTCCGAATCCGAATGCCAATTCTTCAATTACGCCATTCGTCTTTGGAATCCACTCCCAAACAACATTCAAATCATCAGTAAGGAAAATAAATTTAAGAAGTCTCCTGGAAATAATTTAAGTACTATTAATTTTTATTTAATTTTTATTTATATTTTGTTAATATTTTCTTTAATTATCATACATTTTTTTTTATCTCTCTCTTAATTTGAATTAATATTGTACTTGTTCCAATTTCATATTTAATGTAATTTATTATTGTATTAGAAAATTTTATATTATTTATGTTTTATGTACTTAGGTCCAATGGAATTTTATGTATCATGCATTTCGTTTCTATTTGATTGTCAAACGTTATTCTGTAAAATTCGTAATTCCTGTTCTATAATTATAAGATTGACTCTTGTTTCACAGGATAGACAATTAAATAAATAACTAACTAACTAACATGGTTTCCTATGCCAATTCATCATACAAATTCTGACGTAAACTGTCAAAACGCCGATACACGTATATTTTGTACGCTCTCTACCAGAATCCGTTGTTAGATCCGCGATATTTTCGAAGAAGTTTAATTTTGTTCCACAGTGCTATTTGTTGCGTAAATTAACAACCCCTATATGTAAAACTGAGCTTTATAACTAAAACACCAACCTACATCCCAACAAACAATTTGATGATATATATATCTTATAGCGATATTGCAGAAATATCACAAGTTTATCCTCATTAAAAGTGCAACCAAGTTGTATTTTTGTGTATCTTCCTTTTATTATTCTCGAGAAAACTAAAATGTACATTTTTGTCATATGGAAAACTAATAATATTATGACTAAATACTAGGAAAAATATAAAAAATTTGATCCCTTCAGAATGGCCTACAGACTTTAAAAAATCGGACCTTCTATACACCCAGCGAAATAATTATAAAGGCAATATAACTATTTTATCTCGGTACTCTCATGAATTGCGATTTTGTTTAGAATTCTAATGCATAAATGAGTTATTCACCCCTATCGCAAATACGAAGTGAAATGTTTGTTCCCTTGAAATTTCCATTTCACTGCAGGCAGAATTTGCTATCGGCAATTTCGCCCGGAATTTTTGTTCCCTTCGAAATTAAGCAGTTGTTCAAAATGAAGTAAACTATCAATGCTCAGTGAGTGTAAATTTGAGAAACAAGAAGAAGAAAAAGTGTTTATTTTTTAAAGCAACGTTTAAAAATATTGAAATAAAATGTTTAGAATGGGAATTATACTTCTTTTAGATGAAGATGAAGGCAGACAACATCGTGTTGTTCGGCGTAGTTTGACAGATGCATCTAACCCTCTGGAATTGCCTGATCCACTGTAAGTGTTCTAATGGAAAAAATGATTAAAAATTAATTTTCGTTTCAGATTTCTTCAACATTACAGATTAAATAAGGTGGCGTTTTCATACATTCTTAATGTGCTGAATGACTCGCTGCCACCTGCGAAGAAATCATTTGCGATTCCACCAATCCTAAAACTTAGTGGTTGTTTACGATTCTTTGCAGAGGGCGGATATCAGAAGGGTGTTGGAAGAGACTATGAAGTCGGAATGGCACAGTCAACTTTCAGTGAGGTACTGTCGGAAGTTTCCTCTGTTTTAGAACGAACTATTTGTCGGCAGTGGATAACTTATCCAACGCAGGAGGAGGGCAGACTTATAGCGCAGGAATCCTATTCTAAATTTGGAATACCAGCTGTAGTGGGTTGCATTGATGGAACACATATCAATATTATAACTCCAAAAGCTAACAAGCACTTATACTACAACCGAAAAGGAAAATTTAGCTTAAATGTCACACTTGCAAGCATCGGTATTTTGTCTGTAAATTTTTTTATTTTAGCAGAATTGTTTGAAAGGTATGCGACAAGAAAATGACGATACGATATGTTAATGCCAAACACCCAGGAGCATGCCACGATTCCTTCGTGTGGAATACGAGTTGTTTCAGAAGTGAATTGGAGCAAGATTATTTACGAAGAGGATCCCGGTTATGGTTGTTGGGTGAGTACACGGGCATTTAAATTCAGTATACACATGTACTATATGTATTTTATATTCATACCAGCTGACCCGGCAGACGTTGTCCTGCATAATATTTCAAGCGATTTGTATGGGAGGTACCACGCCCCTTTGTCCAATTGGACCGAATAGTAAATCTAAACCACCCAGGGCGCCACCCAAACGCAAATTATTCAAATCGGTTCAGAAGTTTAGGAGGAGTTCAGTCACAAACACACGTGCAATTGAATTATATATATAAAGATTTGGTTAGGTGATGGCGGATACCCCTTAGAGCCTTGACTGCTAACACCTTATAGAAGTCCCCCATCTACTCCAAGTGTAGAAATATTATAGAAAGGACAAATGGAGTACTAAAAAACAGGTGGAGGTGCTTGCTGGGTGCTAGAGAGCTCCACTATGAACCAAAGAAGGGCATTAAAATAATAAATGTTTGTGTAGCTTTCCATAACATTTGCATAGCCTATACGTGCGAACACAATAGTGTTATTGTACCTGAATTGGAACAAAATGAGCCGCCTGCTATTGAAAGCGAACATTCAACCGAAACCACCAGACATCTGGCTGCAGCTCAACGCATTCATATCATATCAAACTCGTTATAAATTTAGTTCAATATATATTTTATTTATTAATATTAGTTGTTTAACACGTTTTTAAAACTGAATAAAAATATGCACAGTGAAAATTCATGGGTTTTCTTAAAACTCAAAATTTTTTTTAAATTCATTAAAAGAGATCTGTGGTTATATAAGGTGATACTTATTGTTTTATATATTTCTATTTGCTTAAATTCTTTTTGTGGATAATTTTAAGCTTGACCTCCTCAATAATTTGAAGCTTGATCTCCTCAAAAAATCTTTGATTTTTTTCAATTTTGCTTCTTACTTCCTCTTGCCGTAATTTTTCACAAACTGCATGATGATGCTCCAATTCCTTTAACTTACGAGACTTTAAATCATTGTTTTTTTCCAACGCGCGATACACTCTTTTCACCATGGTCTTCATTTCCCTGTTGTGATTCTGAACACACTCAAGTATATCAGAAATTTTGGAACATAACTTCTCTTGATTTTGCAACTCGGCTGAACCAAGTTTAGTTTGCGGCGCAACATTCTTTCGTTTTAAAGAGCCTGGTTTTTCCCCACTGGAACACGTAGGTTCCTCGCAGACGACACGTTCCTGTGGTGGTGGTGTTGTTATTTGTTAGTAACAGGTGGTAGGCTCTGTCATAACTTGAGCAACGAGATCGTCGAAGGCCATGGAGTGTGTAGGTGGTTCATTTTCCTTGTCTTTGCCATAGAACGACTCAGGCAAACCGAAAACACTCGAGTTTTCCACTCCCTCTACGGATTCTTTCATGCCCACTAGCTCGTAAATACAATGTTCGGCCACTGACATGTACTTAGTTTGGTTTGGCCCGCCTCCCGTTCCCCGTTGCTTCTGCAAGTTACTGGCAGCTTTTGACCGCACGTACCGCTTCTGGTCTGTCCATACCTTATAGTAAAAATATGTAAAATTTAGTTAGAAAGTAATTTTATAAATAAAAATATCACCTTTTTCCATTCAGATACATTTTTTATAGGTGGACCAGCGCTATTTGCTTCATTAGCCAGAGAATTCCAAAAATACCGCTACCGTCACCTTACACTCCTTTACAAACCCACAGGCAATGGACCTATTACTTTGCATCCGACTTAAAATAATTTCACTCTGTATTTTATTTACTGATTTTGCCCTGAAAACAAATTTGCTAATTGAATGTTTGTGTTCTGTTCGCAACCAAAAACAAAGTGAACAAATCAAAGTGAAAAATTCCCCTAAAAATTTTATTCACGATAAGGGGAATTTTTTCGAACAGGGAAATGCTTCGAGGGAATCATTCACGATTTGGATATGAGGGAAAGGGAAAACATTTCAAGGGAAAAAGTATTCATGGTTGGGGTGATTGTGTATATTCTGTCCGAGAATATAATCTTTCGATCTGGTTTACAAGTTAAATGAAAATTGACGACGTTTTTTGTATTTCTGGTGCGAAATATATATAAAGGCAACATGGAAAATAAACCTTATTCGAACAGTGGTAAATAGGAAATCCAAGAGGAATGAGTTTTCTTTGTTGGTTATTTTATTGTTTTAAAATTAACGTAGGTCAAATTTTAAAAAAAAATCAATTTGTATATAATGTCTTGTTGAAAATGGCTAAGTAAAGAATAAAAGGGAAAAATTGAAGATTATCATGATGAAGGGCTGTCCGATCGGGAAATTTCTAGGCTATTGAAAAGATCTAGCTGTCCCATTAACAGTTTTATAAAATAGGGTGTCAATATGGATACGCAAAACGACCAGGAAGAACACCCATGATCATTGGCAGCGCCAAAAAAAGGATTGATGTTAAAGAAAATTTCATGGATAAGGAAGTTAATGCTGAATGAAGTTAATGCTGAATTGAGCTTGGGATTTAAATTCGCTGAAAAATACAGATTTTTGGGAGAGGATTGATATTTTCCGATGAAAAAAGTTGAATTAGTATAGACCTGATGGATCGGTGATATTATGGTTTTGGGTAGGTATGAGATATAGAGGAGCCACTCCAATAAGTTTCACTTCCACAAAAATGGACTCCGAGTATTATATTCAACTGTTTGATGTAGTTTTAGTGAATTCTGGAGAGTAAATTTATATCTCAGGACTTACATCGGTCTAGGAAAACTCCAAAGTTTCTGGAGTCCAGAAATAATACCAACTCTCGACTGGCTTGCACTTAGTCCTGATCTTAATTCGATCTAGAACCTCTGGCCTATTTTACCTAGCCAAGTTTACCACCATGGGCGCCAGTTTAAGAATGTCAAGGATCAAAAAGTAGCAATTCAAGAAAAGTGGAAGATCTTGCACATATTCATTCGCTCGTAATCTCAATGCCAAGACGCTTTGAAGAGTTATCAGCGATAATGGAGATCATACATCTTACGAAACTTTTTAAAATATTTAAATAAACCTTTTGCCTTTATAAATATTTCACACTAGTAATTAGTTTATTTTTGTTAATTTATCTTGGAGAGCTTCTAGTCAAAGTATTTGTTTCTGAAAAGTATTTAATTTTGAAAGGACTAATACAATATACAATAAAAACTTGAAAATTCCTCTCAACATTTGGAATTCTAGACTAGAAACAGTTATCTTGAGTGAAATGCGCAGAATGAAAGAGTTTAAAAAATTTAGGTCTATTTCAGCAGATCAACAGATTTTAAGATTGCTATTATTTATAATAGTGCAAATGGAAACAATATTCACATAAAATGTGTAAAAAACCTATATTATTTTGGGTTGCAATGTTGAATAAATTTTCCAATCACCGTATATATTAAGGGTAGTATTCTAAAAGTCCCGAAAGTGAACGTAAACGCAGAAGCCAACGCGAACGCCAAAGTCAAAAAATTGTAGTTTATATATCACATTTGTTTACGAAAGCTGTCATTGACATATTCGGTTTATACAGTTACCAAACTCAAATAAACAATTATAGATCAGAAAAAGTTATCTTGAGTGAAATGCTCAGAATGAAAGAGATTAAAAAAATTAGCTCTATTTCAGTAGATCAACAGTTTTTAAGATTGGTATTATTTATAATACTGCAAATACCAACAATATTCACATAAAATGTGTAAAGAACCAATATTATTTTGGGTTGCAATGTTGCATACATTTTCCAATCTCCGTATATATTAAATTAGTTGTCTTTTCAAAACACGGGCCATTTGGCGGTATTTAAAATGTATTGGTTCTTTTGTTTATTAATGTCCAACATCAACTGATGTGTATAATTTTTAAATATAATTATAATGGGTTTGCAACGCATTATTTATTTGAACTTTCCATTTCCAATTGTATTTTTGTAAATAAGAATTTCAGTGAGTAAACAATATAATTTAGACTTATTTAAAAAACAAATTCAACCTAACCGTCGATTGAATTTTTTCCAAAATTGCCAACTACTTATAAACAATGAAATGCAAAATACTTCCATCTGCCTATCCTCGATCGACATTTTTCTTTAAATTTGTAATTTTTTCTACTAACGCGAAGAACTGTGGCGTGTTCAATTTGACAGCTGAAGTGATCAAAAACGTTGCGCTGCGTTTTATAAACTACCCATTAAATAACGTAACTCAACGCAGGTAGTCACCGAACAGCTGTAACGTTTTATAAGCTACCAAAACGACAAAAGTAACGCGAAGTGACTGATTCACGACTTATAGAATACCACTATAATAATTCTAATTTTTGTCGTCTACGCCAGAAGCGACGTCAAACGCCAGCCCTTGTTCTTCTTCCATAAGAATACATGTACACATTTTCAAATCTTACGTTGTCGCTACGATTGTATTCATACCCAAAACTAAAATTTTTAGGGTAGTATTCTAAAAGTACAGAAAGTAAACTTAAACGTAAACGTAAACGCAAACGCAAAAGCCAACGCGAACGTCAAAGTCAACAAATTTTAGTTTATATATCATTTCGCGCTTGCGTTTGCTTACGAAAGCTGTCACTGACAGTTTTGGTTTATAGAGTTGCCCAACTAATATAAAAAATTATAGATTAGAAAAAGTTATCTTGAGTGAAATGCAAACAATGAAAAAAATTAAAAAGTAAGCTATATTTCAATAGATCAACAGATTTTAAGAATGCTATTGCTCAATGAGCACAAAACCGGAACCGTTTCGAACTCGTAACGAGTCCGTAAAATCATAAGAAGCGAAATATGAGTTCTCGAATTCGTTTCGAACCCGTTACTAGTCCATAAAAATATAAGAAAGCGAATCAGTGAAATTGCGATTTGGCGAATCCGTCTCGAACATAAAAAACCGAATTAGTGACATTGCGATTTGGCGGATCCGTCGCGAATTCATTTTATTCCCAAAAAACGAATCCGAAACCCTATATTTCTACCACTATATTTCTACCAGGGTTAGAACGTAGTACTAAATCGCTAACATTTCGGCACACATTTATTGTTGGTAACACTCAGTACCAAAAGTACTCTCTTCGGTTTCATCTCTCATTCATGGTACAAAGAAATGGTAGAAGCACTAGCCCAGCTGATTTGAACTTTTTTCTGGACTGTGTGTGAGTAAGTTTTTCTCTTATGTCAAAATTTGTTTACATTTGTTTGTCTGCAACCCCCGTCCGCCAGCAACTGCTGTTTTTGAAATATTTCTCTGCAAAAATTACATAGAAAAGTTTTAATTTTCACACTTAAACACTTTCAATATATCAAATAACACTCAATCATTTTCTAAATGGAACGTTTTGCAAATTTGTTTACATTTTCATAATTTTTCTATCAGCTGACTTGACACAACACAGACACTGAGCAAAAACAAAATGCCTGTTGTTTTTGGCTTGTTGTATTTGTTGTCGTACTGCATCTACCATTATATTTCTACCATGCTCTCATTCTAATCAAAAAATTGAGCTCATTGTGTGGCTCGCCACTGAAAGTGGAATGAAAATGAATTGCTCTGTGTTCTCTGTCGACGTGAGCAGTGCTTGTGTGAAATGCTCCTCAACTGACAGTGTGCGGTGTAGGTATTTAGCACGGGCTCTGTGAACATTGAGAGCCCGTGCCCGCGTGTGTGCCCGCACAAGAGCAATTTCAAACACTGATAAAAACATGTTATACTGCATTCGAAATCTAGAGATATCAAGATTTCGTGGCTTAAACATCAGATTTTCCATACACAAATCAGCTGTTCTTGTGAATGATATCTAGACAATCGAGATTTCGGTTGCAGCATAAGAAGAAAATTTAGAGATATCGCCAGATAAACTCCCAGAAGATAAAAAGAAGACAATATAAGTCAACGGCAAATAAAATTACAATATATTATGGCAAAATATGACAACTTATAATAAAAACTAACTTATAATAAAAAATTTAATTAGTCGTGAATCAGTCACTTCGCGTTAATTTTGGTGGTTTATAAAATTCAAGTTACGTTATTTATATTTATTTTCGATCACTTCAGCTGTCGAATTCAGCAGGCCATAATTCCTGTCGTTGGTTGAAGAAATTACAAATTGAACGAAAATGTTGAATGGGAAATTATAGACCATTAGTTGATGTTAAAGCATTTTTAAACAAAATATCCAATACATTTTAAATGCTGTCAAATGGAACGTGTTTTTTTAGAATTTAATATAGATTGGAAAATTTAGTCGGCAATACCATTCAAAAAATCTAGGTTTTTTACACACTTTACGTGCATTTCCTTAAATATTGTTGTTATTTCCAGTATTATAGCACCCAATGTGCCATATGAATCCGTTACGAATTCGAGACGGATCCGTTCCTGCGGACAAATTGTCCGAAACGGACATCCGATACGAACTGATCAGTGTTGCCATTTGAAAAAAATATTTCCAACCAAAAATTTCCATAAAACCGACCAAAACCCCAAGTAGCCGACCAAAATTGTGAAATAAGTCCTAAATTGTTTTTTTAAGTCCTAATTGTCTTTTTAACATTTTAATTACAATAATAAAAATGTTGGTAAAATATATGGTAAAATATAAAATATATGCTAAAATATATGATAAAAATAAGAAGTAACATTTTTCTACACAAGTCATATCTTCGGCAATTGTTACAGGTTGAAGTCCGTGCATTTCATAAAAAGAAGAAATAAAATATAATTTGAGGCTATCCCATTGCTCAACTATTCTATTTATTACACCTTCAAGTGATAGCCATCTAGTGCCGCAAATGCCTAATATTTTGTGGGGCTTTACTGCACAATATTCTTGAAATTCTTTAAATTCGTCTATTCGTTTGGGACTGTGCGAAAAAAAGACATAAATTTTGAATGGCGAGTGCATTTTATGTAAAATAAATCCGATTCACGGGTAAGCAACGTTTTTAGCCCACTGATAATCTCCAGCCATGTTATTAGCACCATTTGTCGCCAAAGCAATTAAATTTTTTAACGGAATACTACGTGAAGCCAAGAAGTCCTTTATTAATTTGCAAATAGTCTCCGCATTAGCCTCAGCAACCTTCAGCATGGCTAGAAACTTGTCTTGTCCCGAAATTGAGGAACATTTTATTGTTTCGTCCACAATTAAGGAAAACCTCCTTTTTCTTTAAAATAGAAACTATACCATCACTTGCCTGGTTTCCAATATAGGTCGCAGTTTACGTTGATTTTGTCCTCCCGCAAGTGCAGTAATTTTGCTATTGAAGACTCTGGGCAACACTCAATAAGTAAAGCAGGCAGATAGTACATTAATAAAAACGGTAGATTATGTGTAATGCAAAACATTACTAACGCATATTCCGCATATGTGACTTGTTTTTGTCACTTTTGTTCCTCCGCATTACAAAATTTGTTGATCTTCAGATTTCCTTTTTGCAGATCATAGTTTTGAATGTGGTATGTTGATTTCTCATTGCTTTTAGGTGGGTCAAATGACATATCAATGACTTGGAGCAAGCACCGCAATATGCGGACCCATCTTTTTCTTGCAACCACGTAAATGAGTTCAGCCATTCCAACCGAAACTTTCTTTTTACGTTTACTTGTGTTTCATTACCACCACTGGAAAATAAGAGTTTAAAAGCTTTATAAATAAAAACATTTAAAATTTTACATCAAAGTTGTTATCTTCAGTCCTGTTAGAGACATCATTATTGTTATCTTCAGACCTGTTAGAGACATCACTGTTGTTTACTTCAGCCTTCTTAGTTAGTCATTTTTGTTAAATACCTAAAAAAAATAACAGGCACAATATTAGTATTCCCAAATGTAAATAAATTAAGAATGAAGCCTCGTTGTCATATCACACGACCACGTTCTTAATGTTGCAGGACATATTTCCTATCAACTCACTTGTCCATGTTTTTAATTTTGACAAAATTAAAATTGTTTCTTTTCACAGCAATAGATTAGGCAGATAGATCAGTTACTTTAAATATTAAGGAACAGTTTTTACGATGAATAGTTCAAATCACGAAACGAAGAAGCATTGCAAAGTACAAAGCTAAGTTTTTTGCGCCGTTAAATACAATGACTTCTTTGGCGGCAAGTGCCAAATCACAATTCAGTGCGTTGGAGCACACTTATGTACCAACCTATGGAAAAATGGATTTTTCAAATGATGGCTAACTAAAATTAATGATGGGTACGTCTAAAACGGACCAAAATCGAATTGGTCGGGCCATCCGACCAAATCATAAAATTAAAAATCCATCCGACCAAATTTGGTAGAATTCTACCAAAACGGCAACACTGGAACTGATAACAAATTCGTTTTCATACGAAATTCGTCTCGAAACCGGGAACTAAATGGCTCGCATTTATTACTTCAAACTAAAAATTATTATTTTTCATTGAAACATCCCAATGGTAAAGTGTACATAATTGACACAATTAGAAAAATTTCGGCAGACTATGTTGTATGTGGCCAACCTATAGCAGCACGTAACTGTTTCACTAATGAAAAATGTTTAAATATTCCAACAAATACTAGCATTCGGTTTGAAGGTGAGCTGCACCAGCATGTGACTAATAATGTGTGTAATACGCAAGGGGTACCGATGAGACAGCTGTTCAAGTTAGTACTTGGAGAACAAATAGAGAATGTGCTATCAAAGAAGACTCGTTGATGGGGACTGGGTTGCGAGCTGTGATTTTCAAACTTCTGCTGCCGAGTGTCAAGCCAAAAGTACAAAACACATCAACTGGGAGTCAATTTTGCCAACTAAATCGATTAAAAACAGGGATATTCAGTGCAAAAAAAATCAAAATATAATGAAGTGTTACAGTAAAGTTATTAGTGTAGATCCCAATTAACACGAAAATTGTTAAAATTAAAGATTGCTCTCATTCTCTATATGTTTTCCTCGTAGGTCTCGGAGCTCGTTAGTACAAAAATCAACTAGTGCACACTCTTAAAGTATTACTCGGTGGTAATACGGCATTTACACCAAACAAGATTAACGCATTTTCGGGATTATCGACGTTTTTTGCTTATAGAGTTTGACATTTATAATCCCGATAAAGCGATAATCTTGGTTGGTGTAACTGCAGTTTAAGATATTTTAAATTAAAATATGTAATGAACTATATTTTCTACCACTAATCCATTGTGCCATATGGTTCCATTACGAATTCGAGACGGATCCGTTTCTGCAGACAATTTGTCCGTTTCGGACTCATAACGAATTCGTTTTCGTATGAAATTCGTCTCGAACACGCGAATAGTTTTTGTATTTTTTCGGATCCGTCGCGAATTCATTTTATTCCCAAAAAACGAATCCGAAACGGATTCGAATATGAAGTTCGAGACGGATCCGAAAAAATACAAAAAACTATTCGCGTGTTCGAGACGAATTTCATACGAAAACGAATTCGTTATGAGTCCGAAACGGACAAAATGTCTGCAGAAACGGATCCGTCTCGAATTCGTAATGGAACCATATGGCACAATGGATTAGTG
>CAWVPJ010000076.1:0-32204 GCA_963931995.1 Phaonia tiefii | reverse complement strand
CAAGTCAAGTCAAGTCAAGTCAAGTCAAGTCAAGTCAAGTCAAGTCAAGTCAAGTCAAGTCAAGTCAAGTCAAGTCAAGTCAAGTCAAGTCAAGTCAAGTCAAGTCAAGTCAAGTCAAGTCAAGTCAAGTCAAGTCAAGTCAAGTCAAGTCAAGTCAAGTCAAGTCAAGTCAAGTCAAGTCAAGTCAAGTCAAGTCAAGTCAAGTCAAGTCAAGTCAAGTCAAGTCAAGTCAAGTCAAGTCAAGTCAAGTCAAGTCAAGTCAAGTCAAGTCAAGTCAAGTCAAGTCAAGTCAAGTCAAGTCAAGTCAAGTCAAGTCAAGTCAAGTCAAGTCAAGTCAAGTCAAGTCAAGTCAAGTCAAGTCAAGTCAAGTCAAGTCAAGTCAAGTCAAGTCAAGTCAAGTCAAGTCAAGTCAAGTCAAGTCAAGTCAAGTCAAGTCAAGTCAAGTCAAGTCAAGTCAAGTCAAGTCAAGTCAAGTCAAGTCAAGTCAAGTCAAGTCAAGTCAAGTCAAGTCAAGTCAAGTCAAGTCAAGTCAAGTCAAGTCAAGTCAAGTCAAGTCAAGTCAAGTCAAGTCAAGTCAAGTCAAGTCAAGTCAAGTCAAGTCAAGTCAAGTCAAGTCAAGTCAAGTCAAGTCAAGTCAAGTCAAGTCAAGTCAAGTCAAGTCAAGTCAAGTCAAGTCAAGTCAAGTCAAGTCAAGTCAAGTCAAGTCAAGTCAAGTCAAGTCAAGTCAAGTCAAGTCAAGTCAAGTCAAGTCAAGTCAAGTCAAGTCAAGTCAAGTCAAGTCAAGTCAAGTCAAGTCAAGTCAAGTCAAGTCAAGTCAAGTCAAGTCAAGTCAAGTCAAGTCAAGTCAAGTCAAGTCAAGTCAAGTCAAGTCAAGTCAAGTCAAGTCAAGTCAAGTCAAGTCAAGTCAAGTCAAGTCAAGTCAAGTCAAGTCAAGTCAAGTCAAGTCAAGTCAAGTCAAGTCAAGTCAAGTCAAGTCAAGTCAAGTCAAGTCAAGTCAAGTCAAGTCAAGTCAAGTCAAGTCAAGTCAAGTCAAGTCAAGTCAAGTCAAGTCAAGTCAAGTCAAGTCAAGTCAAGTCAAGTCAAGTCAAGTCAAGTCAAGTCAAGTCAAGTCAAGTCAAGTCAAGTCAAGTCAAGTCAAGTCAAGTCAAGTCAAGTCAAGTCAAGTCAAGTCAAGTCAAGTCAAGTCAAGTCAAGTCAAGTCAAGTCAAGTCAAGTCAAGTCAAGTCAAGTCAAGTCAAGTCAAGTCAAGTCAAGTCAAGTCAAGTCAAGTCAAGTCAAGTCAAGTCAAGTCAAGTCAAGTCAAGTCAAGTCAAGTCAAGTCAAGTCAAGTCAAGTCAAGTCAAGTCAAGTCAAGTCAAGTCAAGTCAAGTCAAGTCAAGTCAAGTCAAGTCAAGTCAAGTCAAGTCAAGTCAAGTCAAGTCAAGTCAAGTCAAGTCAAGTCAAGTCAAGTCAAGTCAAGTCAAGTCAAGTCAAGTCAAGTCAAGTCAAGTCAAGTCAAGTCAAGTCAAGTCAAGTCAAGTCAAGTCAAGTCAAGTCAAGTCAAGTCAAGTCAAGTCAAGTCAAGTCAAGTCAAGTCAAGTCAAGTCAAGTCAAGTCAAGTCAAGTCAAGTCAAGTCAAGTCAAGTCAAGTCAAGTCAAGTCAAGTCAAGTCAAGTCAAGTCAAGTCAAGTCAAGTCAAGTCAAGTCAAGTCAAGTCAAGTCAAGTCAAGTCAAGTCAAGTCAAGTCAAGTCAAGTCAAGTCAAGTCAAGTCAAGTCAAGTCAAGTCAAGTCAAGTCAAGTCAAGTCAAGTCAAGTCAAGTCAAGTCAAGTCAAGTCAAGTCAAGTCAAGTCAAGTCAAGTCAAGTCAAGTCAAGTCAAGTCAAGTCAAGTCAAGTCAAGTCAAGTCAAGTCAAGTCAAGTCAAGTCAAGTCAAGTCAAGTCAAGTCAAGTCAAGTCAAGTCAAGTCAAGTCAAGTCAAGTCAAGTCAAGTCAAGTCAAGTCAAGTCAAGTCAAGTCAAGTCAAGTCAAGTCAAGTCAAGTCAAGTCAAGTCAAGTCAAGTCAAGTCAAGTCAAGTCAAGTCAAGTCAAGTCAAGTCAAGTCAAGTCAAGTCAAGTCAAGTCAAGTCAAGTCAAGTCAAGTCAAGTCAAGTCAAGTCAAGTCAAGTCAAGTCAAGTCAAGTCAAGTCAAGTCAAGTCAAGTCAAGTCAAGTCAAGTCAAGTCAAGTCAAGTCAAGTCAAGTCAAGTCAAGTCAAGTCAAGTCAAGTCAAGTCAAGTCAAGTCAAGTCAAGTCAAGTCAAGTCAAGTCAAGTCAAGTCAAGTCAAGTCAAGTCAAGTCAAGTCAAGTCAAGTCAAGTCAAGTCAAGTCAAGTCAAGTCAAGTCAAGTCAAGTCAAGTCAAGTCAAGTCAAGTCAAGTCAAGTCAAGTCAAGTCAAGTCAAGTCAAGTCAAGTCAAGTCAAGTCAAGTCAAGTCAAGTCAAGTCAAGTCAAGTCAAGTCAAGTCAAGTCAAGTCAAGTCAAGTCAAGTCAAGTCAAGTCAAGTCAAGTCAAGTCAAGTCAAGTCAAGTCAAGTCAAGTCAAGTCAAGTCAAGTCAAGTCAAGTCAAGTCAAGTCAAGTCAAGTCAAGTCAAGTCAAGTCAAGTCAAGTCAAGTCAAGTCAAGTCAAGTCAAGTCAAGTCAAGTCAAGTCAAGTCAAGTCAAGCCATGTCAAGTCAAGTCAAGTCAAGTCAAGTCAAGTCAAGTCAAGTCAAGTCAAGTCAAGTCAAGTCAAGTCAAGTCAAGTCAAGTCAAGTCAAGTCAAGTCAAGTCAAGTCAAGTCAAGTCAAGTCAAGTCAAGTCAAGTCAAGTCAAGTCAAGTCAAGTCAAGTCAAGTCAAGTCAAGTCAAGTCAAGTCAAGTCAAGTCAAGTCAAGTCAAGTCAAGTCAAGTCAAGTCAAGTCAAGTCAAGTCAAGTCAAGTCAAGTCAAGTCAAGTCAAGTCAAGTCAAGTCAAGTCAAGTCAAGTCAAGTCAAGTCAAGTCAAGTCAAGTCAAGTCAAGTCAAGTCAAGTCAAGTCAAGTCAAGTCAAGTCAAGTCAAGTCAAGTCAAGTCAAGTCAAGTCAAGTCAAGTCAAGTCAAGTCAAGTCAAGTCAAGTCAAGTCAAGTCAAGTCAAGTCAAGTCAAGTCAAGTCAGTGTCAATGTCAATGATCAAAGGTCAGTCAAGTCAAGTCAAGTCAAGTCAATGTCAAGTCAAGTCAAGTCAAGTCAAGTCAAGTCAAGTCAAGTCAAGTCAAGTCAAGTCAAGTCAAGTCAAGTCAAGTCAAGTCAAGTCAAGTCAAGTCAAGTCAAGTCAAGTCAAGTCAAGTCAAGTCAAGTCAATGTCAATGTCAATGTCAATGTCAATGTCAATGTCAATGTCAATGTCAATGTCAATGTCAATGTCAATGTCAATGTCAATGTCAATGTCAATGTCAATGTCAATGTCAATGTCAATGTCAATGTCAAGTCAATGTCAATGTCAATGTCAATGTCAATGTCAATGTCAATGTCAATGTCAATGTCAATGTCAATGTCAATGTCAATGTCAATGTCAATGTCAATGTCAATGTCAATGTCAATGTCAATGTCAATGTCAATGTCAATGTCAATGTCATGTCAATGTCAATGTCAATGTCAATGTCAATGTCAATGTCAATGTCAATGTCAATGTCAATGTCAATGTCAATGTCAATGTCAATGTCAATGTCAATGTCAATGTCAATGTCAATGTCAATGTCAATGTCAATGTCAATGTCAATGTCAATGTCAATGTCAATGTCAATGTCAATGTCAATGTCAATGTCAATGTCAATGTCAATGTCAATGTCAATGTCAATGTCAATGTCAATGTCAATGTCAATGTCAATGTCAATGTCAATGTCAATGTCAATGTCAATGTCAATGTCAATGTCAATGTCAATGTCAATGTCAATGTCAATGTCAATGTCAATGTCAATGTCAATGTCAATGTCAATGTCAATGTCAATGTCAATGTCAATGTCAATGTCAATGTCAATGTCAATGTCAATGTCAATGTCAATGTCAATGTCAATGTCAATGTCAATGTCAATGTCAATGTCAATGTCAATGTCAATGTCAATGTCAATGTCAATGTCAATGTCAATGTCAATGTCAATGTCAATGTCAATGTCAATGTCAATGTCAATGTCAATGTCAATGTCAATGTCAATGTCAATGTCAATGTCAATGTCAATGTCAATGTCAATGTCAATGTCAATGTCAATGTCAATGTCAATGTCAATGTCAATGTCAATGTCAATGTCAATGTCAATGTCAATGTCAATGTCAATGTCAATGTCAATGTCAATGTCAATGTCAATGTCAATGTCAATGTCAATGTCAATGTCAATGTCAATGTCAATGTCAATGTCAATGTCAATGTCAATGTCAATGTCAATGTCAATGTCAATGTCAATGTCAATGTCAATGTCAATGTCAATGTCAATGTCAATGTCAATGTCAATGTCAATGTCAATGTCAATGTCAATGTCAATGTCAATGTCAATGTCAATGTCAATGTCAATGTCAATGTCAATGTCAATGTCAATGTCAATGTCAATGTCAATGTCAATGTCAATGTCAATGTCAATGTCAATGTCAATGTCAATGTCAATGTCAATGTCAATGTCAATGTCAATGTCAATGTCAATGTCAATGTCAATGTCAATGTCAATGTCAATGTCAATGTCAATGTCAATGTCAATGTCAATGTCAATGTCAATGTCAATGTCAATGTCAATGTCAATGTCAATGTCAATGTCAATGTCAATGTCAATGTCAATGTCAATGTCAATGTCAATGTCAATGTCAATGTCAATGTCAATGTCAATGTCAATGTCAATGTCAATGTCAATGTCAATGTCAATGTCAATGTCAATGTCAATGTCAATGTCAATGTCAATGTCAATGTCAATGTCAATGTCAATGTCAATGTCAATGTCAATGTCAATGTCAATGTCAATGTCAATGTCAATGTCAATGTCAATGTCAATGTCAATGTCAATGTCAATGTCAATGTCAATGTCAATGTCAATGTCAATGTCAATGTCAATGTCAATGTCAATGTCAATGTCAATGTCAATGTCAATGTCAATGTCAATGTCAATGTCAATGTCAATGTCAATGTCAATGTCAATGTCAATGTCAATGTCAATGTCAATGTCAATGTCAATGTCAATGTCAATGTCAATGTCAATGTCAATGTCAATGTCAATGTCAATGTCAATGTCAATGTCAATGTCAATGTCAATGTCAATGTCAATGTCAATGTCAATGTCAATGTCAATGTCAATGTCAATGTCAATGTCAATGTCAATGTCAATGTCAATGTCAATGTCAATGTCAATGTCAATGTCAATGTCAATGTCAATGTCAATGTCAATGTCAATGTCAATGTCAATGTCAATGTCAATGTCAATGTCAATGTCAATGTCAATGTCAATGTCAATGTCAATGTCAATGTCAATGTCAATGTCAATGTCAATGTCAATGTCAATGTCAATGTCAATGTCAATGTCAATGTCAATGTCAATGTCAATGTCAATGTCAATGTCAATGTCAATGTCAATGTCAATGTCAATGTCAATGTCAATGTCAATGTCAATGTCAATGTCAATGTCAATGTCAATGTCAATGTCAATGTCAATGTCAATGTCAATGTCAATGTCAATGTCAATGTCAATGTCAATGTCAATGTCAATGTCAATGTCAATGTCAATGTCAATGTCAATGTCAATGTCAATGTCAATGTCAATGTCAATGTCAATGTCAATGTCAATGTCAATGTCAATGTCAATGTCAATGTCAATGTCAATGTCAATGTCAATGTCAATGTCAATGTCAATGTCAATGTCAATGTCAATGTCAATGTCAATGTCAATGTCAATGTCAATGTCAATGTCAATGTCAATGTCAATGTCAATGTCAATGTCAATGTCAATGTCAATGTCAATGTCAATGTCAATGTCAATGTCAATGTCAATGTCAATGTCAATGTCAATGTCAATGTCAATGTCAATGTCAATGTCAATGTCAATGTCAATGTCAATGTCAATGTCAATGTCAATGTCAATGTCAATGTCAATGTCAATGTCAATGTCAATGTCAATGTCAATGTCAATGTCAATGTCAATGTCAATGTCAATGTCAATGTCAATGTCAATGTCAATGTCAATGTCAATGTCAATGTCAATGTCAATGTCAATGTCAATGTCAATGTCAATGTCAATGTCAATGTCAATGTCAATGTCAATGTCAATGTCAATGTCAATGTCAATGTCAATGTCAATGTCAATGTCAATGTCAATGTCAATGTCAATGTCAATGTCAATGTCAATGTCAATGTCAATGTCAATGTCAATGTCAATGTCAATGTCAATGTCAATGTCAATGTCAATGTCAATGTCAATGTCAATGTCAATGTCAATGTCAATGTCAATGTCAATGTCAATGTCAATGTCAATGTCAATGTCAATGTCAATGTCAATGTCAATGTCAATGTCAATGTCAATGTCAATGTCAATGTCAATGTCAATGTCAATGTCAATGTCAATGTCAATGTCAATGTCAATGTCAATGTCAATGTCAATGTCAATGTCAATGTCAATGTCAATGTCAATGTCAATGTCAATGTCAATGTCAATGTCAATGTCAATGTCAATGTCAATGTCAATGTCAATGTCAATGTCAATGTCAATGTCAATGTCAATGTCAATGTCAATGTCAATGTCAATGTCAATGTCAATGTCAATGTCAATGTCAATGTCAATGTCAATGTCAATGTCAATGTCAATGTCAATGTCAATGTCAATGTCAATGTCAATGTCAATGTCAATGTCAATGTCAATGTCAATGTCAATGTCAATGTCAATGTCAATGTCAATGTCAATGTCAATGTCAATGTCAATGTCAATGTCAATGTCAATGTCAATGTCAATGTCAATGTCAATGTCAATGTCAATGTCAATGTCAATGTCAATGTCAATGTCAATGTCAATGTCAATGTCAATGTCAATGTCAATGTCAATGTCAATGTCAATGTCAATGTCAATGTCAATGTCAATGTCAATGTCAATGTCAATGTCAAGTCAAGTCAAGTCAAGTCAAGTCAAGTCAAGTCAAGTCAAGTCAAGTCAAGTCAAGTCAAGTCAAGTCAAGTCAAGTCAAGTCAAGTCAAGTCAAGTCAAGTCAAGTCAAGTCAAGTCAAGTCAAGTCAAGTCAAGTCAAGTCAAGTCAAGTCAAGTCAAGTCAAGTCAAGTCAAGTCAAGTCAAGTCAAGTCAAGTCAAGTCAAGTCAAGTCAAGTCAAGTCAAGTCAAGTCAAGTCAAGTCAAGTCAAGTCAAGTCAAGTCAAGTCAAGTCAAGTCAAGTCAAGTCAAGTCAAGTCAAGTCAAGTCAAGTCAAGTCAAGTCAAGTCAAGTCAAGTCAAGTCAAGTCAAGTCAAGTCAAGTCAAGTCAAGTCAAGTCAAGTCAAGTCAAGTCAAGTCAAGTCAAGTCAAGTCAAGTCAAGTCAAGTCAAGTCAAGTCAAGTCAAGTCAAGTCAAGTCAAGTCAAGTCAAGTCAAGTCAAGTCAAGTCAAGTCAAGTCAAGTCAAGTCAAGTCAAGTCAAGTCAAGTCAAGTCAAGTCAAGTCAAGTCAAGTCAAGTCAAGTCAAGTCAAGTCAAGTCAAGTCAAGTCAAGTCAAGTCAAGTCAAGTCAAGTCAAGTCAAGTCAAGTCAAGTCAAGTCAAGTCAAGTCAAGTCAAGTCAAGTCAAGTCAAGTCAAGTCAAGTCAAGTCAAGTCAAGTCAAGTCAAGTCAAGTCAAGTCAAGTCAAGTCAAGTCAAGTCAAGTCAAGTCAAGTCAAGTCAAGTCAAGTCAAGTCAAGTCAAGTCAAGTCAAGTCAAGTCAAGTCAAGTCAAGTCAAGTCAAGTCAAGTCAAGTCAAGTCAAGTCAAGTCAAGTCAAGTCAAGTCAAGTCAAGTCAAGTCAAGTCAAGTCAAGTCAAGTCAAGTCAAGTCAAGTCAAGTCAAGTCAAGTCAAGTCAAGTCAAGTCAAGTCAAGTCAAGTCAAGTCAAGTCAAGTCAAGTCAAGTCAAGTCAAGTCAAGTCAAGTCAAGTCAAGTCAAGTCAAGTCAAGTCAAGTCAAGTCAAGTCAAGTCAAGTCAAGTCAAGTCAAGTCAAGTCAAGTCAAGTCAAGTCAAGTCAAGTCAAGTCAAGTCAAGTCAAGTCAAGTCAAGTCAAGTCAAGTCAAGTCAAGTCAAGTCAAGTCAAGTCAAGTCAAGTCAAGTCAAGTCAAGTCAAGTCAAGTCAAGTCAAGTCAAGTCAAGTCAAGTCAAGTCAAGTCAAGTCAAGTCAAGTCAAGTCAAGTCAAGTCAAGTCAAGTCAAGTCAAGTCAAGTCAAGTCAAGTCAAGTCAAGTCAAGTCAAGTCAAGTCAAGTCAAGTCAAGTCAAGTCAAGTCAAGTCAAGTCAAGTCAAGTCAAGTCAAGTCAAGTCAAGTCAAGTCAAGTCAAGTCAAGTCAAGTCAAGTCAAGTCAAGTCAAGTCAAGTCAAGTCAAGTCAAGTCAAGTCAAGTCAAGTCAAGTCAAGTCAAGTCAAGTCAAGTCAAGTCAAGTCAAGTCAAGTCAAGTCAAGTCAAGTCAAGTCAAGTCAAGTCAAGTCAAGTCAAGTCAAGTCAAGTCAAGTCAAGTCAAGTCAAGTCAAGTCAAGTCAAGTCAAGTCAAGTCAAGTCAAGTCAAGTCAAGTCAAGTCAAGTCAAGTCAAGTCAAGTCAAGTCAAGTCAAGTCAAGTCAAGTCAAGTCAAGTCAAGTCAAGTCAAGTCAAGTCAAGTCAAGTCAAGTCAAGTCAAGTCAAGTCAAGTCAAGTCAAGTCAAGTCAAGTCAAGTCAAGTCAAGTCAAGTCAAGTCAAGTCAAGTCAAGTCAAGTCAAGTCAAGTCAAGTCAAGTCAAGTCAAGTCAAGTCAAGTCAAGTCAAGTCAAGTCAAGTCAAGTCAAGTCAAGTCAAGTCAAGTCAAGTCAAGTCAAGTCAAGTCAAGTCAAGTCAAGTCAAGTCAAGTCAAGTCAAGTCAAGTCAAGTCAAGTCAAGTCAAGTCAAGTCAAGTCAAGTCAAGTCAAGTCAAGTCAAGTCAAGTCAAGTCAAGTCAAGTCAAGTCAAGTCAAGTCAAGTCAAGTCAAGTCAAGTCAAGTCAAGTCAAGTCAAGTCAAGTCAAGTCAAGTCAAGTCAAGTCAAGTCAAGTCAAGTCAAGTCAAGTCAAGTCAAGTCAAGTCAAGTCAAGTCAAGTCAAGTCAAGTCAAGTCAAGTCAAGTCAAGTCAAGTCAAGTCAAGTCAAGTCAAGTCAAGTCAAGTCAAGTCAAGTCAAGTCAAGTCAAGTCAAGTCAAGTCAAGTCAAGTCAAGTCAAGTCAAGTCAAGTCAAGTCAAGTCAAGTCAAGTCAAGTCAAGTCAAGTCAAGTCAAGTCAAGTCAAGTCAAGTCAAGTCAAGTCAAGTCAAGTCAAGTCAAGTCAAGTCAAGTCAAGTCAAGTCAAGTCAAGTCAAGTCAAGTCAAGTCAAGTCAAGTCAAGTCAAGTCAAGTCAAGTCAAGTCAAGTCAAGTCAAGTCAAGTCAAGTCAAGTCAAGTCAAGTCAAGTCAAGTCAAGTCAAGTCAAGTCAAGTCAAGTCAAGTCAAGTCAAGTCAAGTCAAGTCAAGTCAAGTCAAGTCAAGTCAAGTCAAGTCAAGTCAAGTCAAGTCAAGTCAAGTCAAGTCAAGTCAAGTCAAGTCAAGTCAAGTCAAGTCAAGTCAAGTCAAGTCAAGTCAAGTCAAGTCAAGTCAAGTCAAGTCAAGTCAAGTCAAGTCAAGTCAAGTCAAGTCAAGTCAAGTCAAGTCAAGTCAAGTCAAGTCAAGTCAAGTCAAGTCAAGTCAAGTCAAGTCAAGTCAAGTCAAGTCAAGTCAAGTCAAGTCAAGTCAAGTCAAGTCAAGTCAAGTCAAGTCAAGTCAAGTCAAGTCAAGTCAAGTCAAGTCAAGTCAAGTCAAGTCAAGTCAAGTCAAGTCAAGTCAAGTCAAGTCAAGTCAAGTCAAGTCAAGTCAAGTCAAGTCAAGTCAAGTCAAGTCAAGTCAAGTCAAGTCAAGTCAAGTCAAGTCAAGTCAAGTCAAGTCAAGTCAAGTCAAGTCAAGTCAAGTCAAGTCAAGTCAAGTCAAGTCAAGTCAAGTCAAGTCAAGTCAAGTCAAGTCAAGTCAAGTCAAGTCAAGTCAAGTCAAGTCAAGTCAAGTCAAGTCAAGTCAAGTCAAGTCAAGTCAAGTCAAGTCAAGTCAAGTCAAGTCAAGTCAAGTCAAGTCAAGTCAAGTCAAGTCAAGTCAAGTCAAGTCAAGTCAAGTCAAGTCAAGTCAAGTCAAGTCAAGTCAAGTCAAGTCAAGTCAAGTCAAGTCAAGTCAAGTCAAGTCAAGTCAAGTCAAGTCAAGTCAAGTCAAGTCAAGTCAAGTCAAGTCAAGTCAAGTCAAGTCAAGTCAAGTCAAGTCAAGTCAAGTCAAGTCAAGTCAAGTCAAGTCAAGTCAAGTCAAGTCAAGTCAAGTCAAGTCAAGTCAAGTCAAGTCAAGTCAAGTCAAGTCAAGTCAAGTCAAGTCAAGTCAAGTCAAGTCAAGTCAAGTCAAGTCAAGTCAAGTCAAGTCAAGTCAAGTCAAGTCAAGTCAAGTCAAGTCAAGTCAAGTCAAGTCAAGTCAAGTCAAGTCAAGTCAAGTCAAGTCAAGTCAAGTCAAGTCAAGTCAAGTCAAGTCAAGTCAAGTCAAGTCAAGTCAAGTCAAGTCAAGTCAAGTCAAGTCAAGTCAAGTCAAGTCAAGTCAAGTCAAGTCAAGTCAAGTCAAGTCAAGTCAAGTCAAGTCAAGTCAAGTCAAGTCAAGTCAAGTCAAGTCAAGTCAAGTCAAGTCAAGTCAAGTCAAGTCAAGTCAAGTCAAGTCAAGTCAAGTCAAGTCAAGTCAAGTCAAGTCAAGTCAAGTCAAGTCAAGTCAAGTCAAGTCAAGTCAAGTCAAGTCAAGTCAAGTCAAGTCAAGTCAAGTCAAGTCAAGTCAAGTCAAGTCAAGTCAAGTCAAGTCAAGTCAAGTCAAGTCAAGTCAAGTCAAGTCAAGTCAAGTCAAGTCAAGTCAAGTCAAGTCAAGTCAAGTCAAGTCAAGTCAAGTCAAGTCAAGTCAAGTCAAGTCAAGTCAAGTCAAGTCAAGTCAAGTCAAGTCAAGTCAAGTCAAGTCAAGTCAAGTCAAGTCAAGTCAAGTCAAGTCAAGTCAAGTCAAGTCAAGTCAAGTCAAGTCAAGTCAAGTCAAGTCAAGTCAAGTCAAGTCAAGTCAAGTCAAGTCAAGTCAAGTCAAGTCAAGTCAAGTCAAGTCAAGTCAAGTCAAGTCAAGTCAAGTCAAGTCAAGTCAAGTCAAGTCAAGTCAAGTCAAGTCAAGTCAAGTCAAGTCAAGTCAAGTCAAGTCAAGTCAAGTCAAGTCAAGTCAAGTCAAGTCAAGTCAAGTCAAGTCAAGTCAAGTCAAGTCAAGTCAAGTCAAGTCAAGTCAAGTCAAGTCAAGTCAAGTCAAGTCAAGTCAAGTCAAGTCAAGTCAAGTCAAGTCAAGTCAAGTCAAGTCAAGTCAAGTCAAGTCAAGTCAAGTCAAGTCAAGTCAAGTCAAGTCAAGTCAAGTCAAGTCAAGTCAAGTCAAGTCAAGTCAAGTCAAGTCAAGTCAAGTCAAGTCAAGTCAAGTCAAGTCAAGTCAAGTCAAGTCAAGTCAAGTCAAGTCAAGTCAAGTCAAGTCAAGTCAAGTCAAGTCAAGTCAAGTCAAGTCAAGTCAAGTCAAGTCAAGTCAAGTCAAGTCAAGTCAAGTCAAGTCAAGTCAAGTCAAGTCAAGTCAAGTCAAGTCAAGTCAAGTCAAGTCAAGTCAAGTCAAGTCAAGTCAAGTCAAGTCAAGTCAAGTCAAGTCAAGTCAAGTCAAGTCAAGTCAAGTCAAGTCAAGTCAAGTCAAGTCAAGTCAAGTCAAGTCAAGTCAAGTCAAGTCAAGTCAAGTCAAGTCAAGTCAAGTCAAGTCAAGTCAAGTCAAGTCAAGTCAAGTCAAGTCAAGTCAAGTCAAGTCAAGTCAAGTCAAGTCAAGTCAAGTCAAGTCAAGTCAAGTCAAGTCAAGTCAAGTCAAGTCAAGTCAAGTCAAGTCAAGTCAAGTCAAGTCAAGTCAAGTCAAGTCAAGTCAAGTCAAGTCAAGTCAAGTCAAGTCAAGTCAAGTCAAGTCAAGTCAAGTCAAGTCAAGTCAATGTCAATGTCAATGTCAATGTCAATGTCAATGTCAATGTCAATGTCAATGTCAATGTCAATGTCAATGTCAATGTCAATGTCAATGTCAATGTCAATGTCAATGTCAATGTCAATGTCAATGTCAATGTCAATGTCAATGTCAATGTCAATGTCAATGTCAATGTCAATGTCAATGTCAATGTCAATGTCAATGTCAATGTCAATGTCAATGTCAATGTCAATGTCAATGTCAATGTCAATGTCAATGTCAATGTCAATGTCAATGTCAATGTCAATGTCAATGTCAATGTCAATGTCAATGTCAATGTCAATGTCAATGTCAATGTCAATGTCAATGTCAATGTCAATGTCAATGTCAATGTCAATGTCAATGTCAATGTCAATGTCAATGTCAATGTCAATGTCAATGTCAATGTCAATGTCAATGTCAATGTCAATGTCAATGTCAATGTCAATGTCAATGTCAATGTCAATGTCAATGTCAATGTCAATGTCAATGTCAATGTCAATGTCAATGTCAATGTCAATGTCAATGTCAATGTCAATGTCAATGTCAATGTCAATGTCAATGTCAATGTCAATGTCAATGTCAATGTCAATGTCAATGTCAATGTCAATGTCAATGTCAATGTCAATGTCAATGTCAATGTCAATGTCAATGTCAATGTCAATGTCAATGTCAATGTCAATGTCAATGTCAATGTCAATGTCAATGTCAATGTCAATGTCAATGTCAATGTCAATGTCAATGTCAATGTCAATGTCAATGTCAATGTCAATGTCAATGTCAATGTCAATGTCAATGTCAATGTCAATGTCAATGTCAATGTCAATGTCAATGTCAATGTCAATGTCAATGTCAATGTCAATGTCAATGTCAATGTCAATGTCAATGTCAATGTCAATGTCAATGTCAATGTCAATGTCAATGTCAATGTCAATGTCAATGTCAATGTCAATGTCAATGTCAATGTCAATGTCAATGTCAATGTCAATGTCAATGTCAATGTCAATGTCAATGTCAATGTCAATGTCAATGTCAATGTCAATGTCAATGTCAATGTCAATGTCAATGTCAATGTCAATGTCAATGTCAATGTCAATGTCAATGTCAATGTCAATGTCAATGTCAATGTCAATGTCAATGTCAATGTCAATGTCAATGTCAATGTCAATGTCAATGTCAATGTCAATGTCAATGTCAATGTCAATGTCAATGTCAATGTCAATGTCAATGTCAATGTCAATGTCAATGTCAATGTCAATGTCAATGTCAATGTCAATGTCAATGTCAATGTCAATGTCAATGTCAATGTCAATGTCAATGTCAATGTCAATGTCAATGTCAATGTCAATGTCAATGTCAATGTCAATGTCAATGTCAATGTCAATGTCAATGTCAATGTCAATGTCAATGTCAATGTCAATGTCAATGTCAATGTCAATGTCAATGTCAATGTCAATGTCAATGTCAATGTCAATGTCAATGTCAATGTCAATGTCAATGTCAATGTCAATGTCAATGTCAATGTCAATGTCAATGTCAATGTCAATGTCAATGTCAATGTCAATGTCAATGTCAATGTCAATGTCAATGTCAATGTCAATGTCAATGTCAATGTCAATGTCAATGTCAATGTCAATGTCAATGTCAATGTCAATGTCAATGTCAATGTCAATGTCAATGTCAATGTCAATGTCAATGTCAATGTCAATGTCAATGTCAATGTCAATGTCAATGTCAATGTCAATGTCAATGTCAATGTCAATGTCAATGTCAATGTCAATGTCAATGTCAATGTCAATGTCAATGTCAATGTCAATGTCAATGTCAATGTCAATGTCAATGTCAATGTCAATGTCAATGTCAATGTCAATGTCAATGTCAATGTCAATGTCAATGTCAATGTCAATGTCAATGTCAATGTCAATGTCAATGTCAATGTCAATGTCAATGTCAATGTCAATGTCAATGTCAATGTCAATGTCAATGTCAATGTCAATGTCAATGTCAATGTCAATGTCAATGTCAATGTCAATGTCAATGTCAATGTCAATGTCAATGTCAATGTCAATGTCAATGTCAATGTCAATGTCAATGTCAATGTCAATGTCAATGTCAATGTCAATGTCAATGTCAATGTCAATGTCAATGTCAATGTCAATGTCAATGTCAATGTCAATGTCAATGTCAATGTCAATGTCAATGTCAATGTCAATGTCAATGTCAATGTCAATGTCAATGTCAATGTCAATGTCAATGTCAATGTCAATGTCAATGTCAATGTCAATGTCAATGTCAATGTCAATGTCAATGTCAATGTCAATGTCAATGTCAATGTCAATGTCAATGTCAATGTCAATGTCAATGTCAATGTCAATGTCAATGTCAATGTCAATGTCAATGTCAATGTCAATGTCAATGTCAATGTCAATGTCAATGTCAAGTCAAGTCAAGTCAAGTCAAGTCAAGTCAAGTCAAGTCAAGTCAAGTCAAGTCAAGTCAAGTCAAGTCAAGTCAAGTCAAGTCAAGTCAAGTCAAGTCAAGTCAAGTCAAGTCAAGTCAAGTCAAGTCAAGTCAAGTCAAGTCAAGTCAAGTCAAGTCAAGTCAAGTCAAGTCAAGTCAAGTCAAGTCAAGTCAAGTCAAGTCAAGTCAAGTCAAGTCAAGTCAAGTCAAGTCAAGTCAAGTCAAGTCAAGTCAAGTCAAGTCAAGTCAAGTCAAGTCAAGTCAAGTCAAGTCAAGTCAAGTCAAGTCAAGTCAAGTCAAGTCAAGTCAAGTCAAGTCAAGTCAAGTCAAGTCAAGTCAAGTCAAGTCAAGTCAAGTCAAGTCAAGTCAAGTCAAGTCAAGTCAAGTCAAGTCAAGTCAAGTCAAGTCAAGTCAAGTCAAGTCAAGTCAAGTCAAGTCAAGTCAAGTCAAGTCAAGTCAAGTCAAGTCAAGTCAAGTCAAGTCAAGTCAAGTCAAGTCAAGTCAAGTCAAGTCAAGTCAAGTCAAGTCAAGTCAAGTCAAGTCAAGTCAAGTCAAGTCAAGTCAAGTCAAGTCAAGTCAAGTCAAGTCAAGTCAAGTCAAGTCAAGTCAAGTCAAGTCAAGTCAAGTCAAGTCAAGTCAAGTCAAGTCAAGTCAAGTCAAGTCAAGTCAAGTCAAGTCAAGTCAAGTCAAGTCAAGTCAAGTCAAGTCAAGTCAAGTCAAGTCAAGTCAAGTCAAGTCAAGTCAAGTCAAGTCAAGTCAAGTCAAGTCAAGTCAAGTCAAGTCAAGTCAAGTCAAGTCAAGTCAAGTCAAGTCAAGTCAAGTCAAGTCAAGTCAAGTCAAGTCAAGTCAAGTCAAGTCAAGTCAAGTCAAGTCAAGTCAAGTCAAGTCAAGTCAAGTCAAGTCAAGTCAAGTCAAGTCAAGTCAAGTCAAGTCAAGTCAAGTCAAGTCAAGTCAAGTCAAGTCAAGTCAAGTCAAGTCAAGTCAAGTCAAGTCAAGTCAAGTCAAGTCAAGTCAAGTCAAGTCAAGTCAAGTCAAGTCAAGTCAAGTCAAGTCAAGTCAAGTCAAGTCAAGTCAAGTCAAGTCAAGTCAAGTCAAGTCAAGTCAAGTCAAGTCAAGTCAAGTCAAGTCAAGTCAAGTCAAGTCAAGTCAAGTCAAGTCAAGTCAAGTCAAGTCAAGTCAAGTCAAGTCAAGTCAAGTCAAGTCAAGTCAAGTCAAGTCAAGTCAAGTCAAGTCAAGTCAAGTCAAGTCAAGTCAAGTCAAGTCAAGTCAAGTCAAGTCAAGTCAAGTCAAGTCAAGTCAAGTCAAGTCAAGTCAAGTCAAGTCAAGTCAAGTCAAGTCAAGTCAAGTCAAGTCAAGTCAAGTCAAGTCAAGTCAAGTCAAGTCAAGTCAAGTCAAGTCAAGTCAAGTCAAGTCAAGTCAAGTCAAGTCAAGTCAAGTCAAGTCAAGTCAAGTCAAGTCAAGTCAAGTCAAGTCAAGTCAAGTCAAGTCAAGTCAAGTCAAGTCAAGTCAAGTCAAGTCAAGTCAAGTCAAGTCAAGTCAAGTCAAGTCAAGTCAAGTCAAGTCAAGTCAAGTCAAGTCAAGTCAAGTCAAGTCAAGTCAAGTCAAGTCAAGTCAAGTCAAGTCAAGTCAAGTCAAGTCAAGTCAAGTCAAGTCAAGTCAAGTCAAGTCAAGTCAAGTCAAGTCAAGTCAAGTCAAGTCAAGTCAAGTCAAGTCAAGTCAAGTCAAGTCAAGTCAAGTCAAGTCAAGTCAAGTCAAGTCAAGTCAAGTCAAGTCAAGTCAAGTCAAGTCAAGTCAAGTCAAGTCAAGTCAAGTCAAGTCAAGTCAAGTCAAGTCAAGTCAAGTCAAGTCAAGTCAAGTCAAGTCAAGTCAAGTCAAGTCAAGTCAAGTCAAGTCAAGTCAAGTCAAGTCAAGTCAAGTCAAGTCAAGTCAAGTCAAGTCAAGTCAAGTCAAGTCAAGTCAAGTCAAGTCAAGTCAAGTCAAGTCAAGTCAAGTCAAGTCAAGTCAAGTCAAGTCAAGTCAAGTCAAGTCAAGTCAAGTCAAGTCAAGTCAAGTCAAGTCAAGTCAAGTCAAGTCAAGTCAAGTCAAGTCAAGTCAAGTCAAGTCAAGTCAAGTCAAGTCAAGTCAAGTCAAGTCAAGTCAAGTCAAGTCAAGTCAAGTCAAGTCAAGTCAAGTCAAGTCAAGTCAAGTCAAGTCAAGTCAAGTCAAGTCAAGTCAAGTCAAGTCAAGTCAAGTCAAGTCAAGTCAAGTCAAGTCAAGTCAAGTCAAGTCAAGTCAAGTCAAGTCAAGTCAAGTCAAGTCAAGTCAAGTCAAGTCAAGTCAAGTCAAGTCAAGTCAAGTCAAGTCAAGTCAAGTCAAGTCAAGTCAAGTCAAGTCAAGTCAAGTCAAGTCAAGTCAAGTCAAGTCAAGTCAAGTCAAGTCAAGTCAAGTCAAGTCAAGTCAAGTCAAGTCAAGTCAAGTCAAGTCAAGTCAAGTCAAGTCAAGTCAAGTCAAGTCAAGTCAAGTCAAGTCAAGTCAAGTCAAGTCAAGTCAAGTCAAGTCAAGTCAAGTCAAGTCAAGTCAAGTCAAGTCAAGTCAAGTCAAGTCAAGTCAAGTCAAGTCAAGTCAAGTCAAGTCAAGTCAAGTCAAGTCAAGTCAAGTCAAGTCAAGTCAAGTCAAGTCAAGTCAAGTCAAGTCAAGTCAAGTCAAGTCAAGTCAAGTCAAGTCAAGTCAAGTCAAGTCAAGTCAAGTCAAGTCAAGTCAAGTCAAGTCAAGTCAAGTCAAGTCAAGTCAAGTCAAGTCAAGTCAAGTCAAGTCAAGTCAAGTCAAGTCAAGTCAAGTCAAGTCAAGTCAAGTCAAGTCAAGTCAAGTCAAGTCAAGTCAAGTCAAGTCAAGTCAAGTCAAGTCAAGTCAAGTCAAGTCAAGTCAAGTCAAGTCAAGTCAAGTCAAGTCAAGTCAAGTCAAGTCAAGTCAAGTCAAGTCAAGTCAAGTCAAGTCAAGTCAAGTCAAGTCAAGTCAAGTCAAGTCAAGTCAAGTCAAGTCAAGTCAAGTCAAGTCAAGTCAAGTCAAGTCAAGTCAAGTCAAGTCAAGTCAAGTCAAGTCAAGTCAAGTCAAGTCAAGTCAAGTCAAGTCAAGTCAAGTCAAGTCAAGTCAAGTCAAGTCAAGTCAAGTCAAGTCAAGTCAAGTCAAGTCAAGTCAAGTCAAGTCAAGTCAAGTCAAGTCAAGTCAAGTCAAGTCAAGTCAAGTCAAGTCAAGTCAAGTCAAGTCAAGTCAAGTCAAGTCAAGTCAAGTCAAGTCAAGTCAAGTCAAGTCAAGTCAAGTCAAGTCAAGTCAAGTCAAGTCAAGTCAAGTCAAGTCAAGTCAAGTCAAGTCAAGTCAAGTCAAGTCAAGTCAAGTCAAGTCAAGTCAAGTCAAGTCAAGTCAAGTCAAGTCAAGTCAAGTCAAGTCAAGTCAAGTCAAGTCAAGTCAAGTCAAGTCAAGTCAAGTCAAGTCAAGTCAAGTCAAGTCAAGTCAAGTCAAGTCAAGTCAAGTCAAGTCAAGTCAAGTCAAGTCAAGTCAAGTCAAGTCAAGTCAAGTCAAGTCAAGTCAAGTCAAGTCAAGTCAAGTCAAGTCAAGTCAAGTCAAGTCAAGTCAAGTCAAGTCAAGTCAAGTCAAGTCAAGTCAAGTCAAGTCAAGTCAAGTCAAGTCAAGTCAAGTCAAGTCAAGTCAAGTCAAGTCAAGTCAAGTCAAGTCAAGTCAAGTCAAGTCAAGTCAAGTCAAGTCAAGTCAAGTCAAGTCAAGTCAAGTCAAGTCAAGTCAAGTCAAGTCAAGTCAAGTCAAGTCAAGTCAAGTCAAGTCAAGTCAAGTCAAGTCAAGTCAAGTCAAGTCAAGTCAAGTCAAGTCAAGTCAAGTCAAGTCAAGTCAAGTCAAGTCAACACAAGTCAAGTCAAGTCAAGTCAAGTCAAGTCAAGTCAAGTCAAGTCAAGTCAAGTCAAGTCAAGTCAAGTCAAGTCAAGTCAAGTCAAGTCAAGTCAAGTCAAGTCAAGTCAAGTCAAGTCAAGTCAAGTCAAGTCAAGTCAAGTCAAGTCAAGTCAAGTCAAGTCAAGTCAAGTCAAGTCAAGTCAAGTCAAGTCAAGTCAAGTCAAGTCAAGTCAAGTCAAGTCAAGTCAAGTCAAGTCAAGTCAAGTCAAGTCAAGTCAAGTCAAGTCAAGTCAAGTCAAGTCAAGTCAAGTCAAGTCAAGTCAAGTCAAGTCAAGTCAAGTCAAGTCAAGTCAAGTCAAGTCAAGTCAAGTCAAGTCAAGTCAAGTCAAGTCAAGTCAAGTCAAGTCAAGTCAAGTCAAGTCAAGTCAAGTCAAGTCAAGTCAAGTCAAGTCAAGTCAAGTCAAGTCAAGTCAAGTCAAGTCAAGTCAAGTCAAGTCAAGTCAAGTCAAGTCAAGTCAAGTCAAGTCAAGTCAAGTCAAGTCAAGTCAAGTCAAGTCAAGTCAAGTCAAGTCAAGTCAAGTCAAGTCAAGTCAAGTCAAGTCAAGTCAAGTCAAGTCAAGTCAAGTCAAGTCAAGTCAAGTCAAGTCAAGTCAAGTCAAGTCAAGTCAAGTCAAGTCAAGTCAAGTCAAGTCAAGTCAAGTCAAGTCAAGTCAAGTCAAGTCAAGTCAAGTCAAGTCAAGTCAAGTCAAGTCAAGTCAAGTCAAGTCAAGTCAAGTCAAGTCAAGTCAAGTCAAGTCAAGTCAAGTCAAGTCAAGTCAAGTCAAGTCAAGTCAAGTCAAGTCAAGTCAAGTCAAGTCAAGTCAAGTCAAGTCAAGTCAAGTCAAGTCAAGTCAAGTCAAGTCAAGTCAAGTCAAGTCAAGTCAAGTCAAGTCAAGTCAAGTCAAGTCAAGTCAAGTCAAGTCAAGTCAAGTCAAGTCAAGTCAAGTCAAGTCAAGTCAAGTCAAGTCAAGTCAAGTCAAGTCAAGTCAAGTCAAGTCAAGTCAAGTCAAGTCAAGTCAAGTCAAGTCAAGTCAAGTCAAGTCAAGTCAAGTCAAGTCAAGTCAAGTCAAGTCAAGTCAAGTCAAGTCAAGTCAAGTCAAGTCAAGTCAAGTCAAGTCAAGTCAAGTCAAGTCAAGTCAAGTCAAGTCAAGTCAAGTCAAGTCAAGTCAAGTCAAGTCAAGTCAAGTCAAGTCAAGTCAAGTCAAGTCAAGTCAAGTCAAGTCAAGTCAAGTCAAGTCAAGTCAAGTCAAGTCAAGTCAAGTCAAGTCAAGTCAAGTCAAGTCAAGTCAAGTCAAGTCAAGTCAAGTCAAGTCAAGTCAAGTCAAGTCAAGTCAAGTCAAGTCAAGTCAAGTCAAGTCAAGTCAAGTCAAGTCAAGTCAAGTCAAGTCAAGTCAAGTCAAGTCAAGTCAAGTCAAGTCAAGTCAAGTCAAGTCAAGTCAAGTCAAGTCAAGTCAAGTCAAGTCAAGTCAAGTCAAGTCAAGTCAAGTCAAGTCAAGTCAAGTCAAGTCAAGTCAAGTCAAGTCAAGTCAAGTCAAGTCAAGTCAAGTCAAGTCAAGTCAAGTCAAGTCAAGTCAAGTCAAGTCAAGTCAAGTCAAGTCAAGTCAAGTCAAGTCAAGTCAAGTCAAGTCAAGTCAAGTCAAGTCAAGTCAAGTCAAGTCAAGTCAAGTCAAGTCAAGTCAAGTCAAGTCAAGTCAAGTCAAGTCAAGTCAAGTCAAGTCAAGTCAAGTCAAGTCAAGTCAAGTCAAGTCAAGTCAAGTCAAGTCAAGTCAAGTCAAGTCAAGTCAAGTCAAGTCAAGTCAAGTCAAGTCAAGTCAAGTCAAGTCAAGTCAAGTCAAGTCAAGTCAAGTCAAGTCAAGTCAAGTCAAGTCAAGTCAAGTCAAGTCAAGTCAAGTCAAGTCAAGTCAAGTCAAGTCAAGTCAAGTCAAGTCAAGTCAAGTCAAGTCAAGTCAAGTCAAGTCAAGTCAAGTCAAGTCAAGTCAAGTCAAGTCAAGTCAAGTCAAGTCAAGTCAAGTCAAGTCAAGTCAAGTCAAGTCAAGTCAAGTCAAGTCAAGTCAAGTCAAGTCAAGTCAAGTCAAGTCAAGTCAAGTCAAGTCAAGTCAAGTCAAGTCAAGTCAAGTCAAGTCAAGTCAAGTCAAGTCAAGTCAAGTCAAGTCAAGTCAAGTCAAGTCAAGTCAAGTCAAGTCAAGTCAAGTCAAGTCAAGTCAAGTCAAGTCAAGTCAAGTCAAGTCAAGTCAAGTCAAGTCAAGTCAAGTCAAGTCAAGTCAAGTCAAGTCAAGTCAAGTCAAGTCAAGTCAAGTCAAGTCAAGTCAAGTCAAGTCAAGTCAAGTCAAGTCAAGTCAAGTCAAGTCAAGTCAAGTCAAGTCAAGTCAAGTCAAGTCAAGTCAAGTCAAGTCAAGTCAAGTCAAGTCAAGTCAAGTCAAGTCAAGTCAAGTCAAGTCAAGTCAAGTCAAGTCAAGTCAAGTCAAGTCAAGTCAAGTCAAGTCAAGTCAAGTCAAGTCAAGTCAAGTCAAGTCAAGTCAAGTCAAGTCAAGTCAAGTCAAGTCAAGTCAAGTCAAGTCAAGTCAAGTCAAGTCAAGTCAAGTCAAGTCAAGTCAAGTCAAGTCAAGTCAAGTCAAGTCAAGTCAAGTCAAGTCAAGTCAAGTCAAGTCAAGTCAAGTCAAGTCAAGTCAAGTCAAGTCAAGTCAAGTCAAGTCAAGTCAAGTCAAGTCAAGTCAAGTCAAGTCAAGTCAAGTCAAGTCAAGTCAAGTCAAGTCAAGTCAAGTCAAGTCAAGTCAAGTCAAGTCAAGTCAAGTCAAGTCAAGTCAAGTCAAGTCAAGTCAAGTCAAGTCAAGTCAAGTCAAGTCAAGTCAATTGAATTCAATTCAATTCAATTCTCTTCAATTTAAGTCAATCTTATTTAACTAGTGGATTTGAATTTTAATCGATTTTTAATAAAAGGTAATTCTGTAAGATGAGAGAGACATATTTGTTGTTTGTTATTACAATAAACCTGTAAATGATTTACACGTTTGTCAGCTTGTACCTATACATATTGATGCAAAGAGAATAAGCAGCTCAATTGGATCTTCCAACTAAGAGTGGCACAACAATCTATGAAATTTTTTGTTTTTTTTTGCCTTTCGTTTTTTCGTGTTTTTTTTTGGTTTTTTTCGTTTTTCTTTTGTTTTTTTTTGTGTTTTTTTTGTTTTTTTTTTTTTAAAGTGGGACACAAAAGTGTGACAGAGTCAGTGAATCAGCGATGAGCATAACTTTTTATGTAGATTCAATTTAGTTCAGTTCAATTCAATTCAGTCCAATTCAATTAAATTTAATTCAGATCAATTCAGTTCAGTTCAGTTCAATTCAGTTCAGTTAAATTAAGTTCAGTTCAGTTCAGTTCAGTTCGATTCAGTTCAGTTCAATTCAGTTCAGTTCAATTCAGTTCAATTCAGTTCAATTCAGTTCAATTCAATTCAATTCAATTCAATTCAATTCAATTCAAGTCAATATAATTTAATTCAATGAAAACCATTTTGAAAGAAATAAAGTTAACTATTAATAGCAAACTACGGTTGCTACTTGTCTGCTGGCAATCTGTCTGTTTTTACAGCAAAGGTATTGACAGAACAATAAACTGTTTACAATTTTGATAAAATACCTGACAAAATGTTTGGTTTTCGTAAACATATGCTTGCTACCACAACAAACTAATGTTTGCTGCAATAACAAACATATTTTCTTAACCCCCTTTCCAGTAGTCTGTCTGCTGTGACTTCTAACGTATATTTTTACGGGCAGTGTTAATTAATACAATCATTCGGATACTTACAAATGTCACGGCTTCCAAAGCCTTTCAGGCTTATTAATTCACTTTGATTTGACACCTTTCACAACACCCAGCAACTTTGATAGCTTACGATACGTGTGATAAGCAATATTTGTTTTGTCTCGTCGATACTATCTGACTATCTGACTATCTAACTTTATATAATTGAATTATTAATTATTAAACTGGCAGTCTGATAATGTCGTTGCACTGTGATAACAAACAACGTTTGTGTCAAAGTGACGCAGGTGAGTATGAGAGGAATGCAAAAAGAACACAGTATTACAATATCAAGGGGGTATAAACTGCGTTTGACTGAAACTCAATAAAGTGCACAAAAGGTGTAAAAAAACCGCTGTTCATCGGAGTGTTCGGGATGCAAATGCTGCACGTTCACCATGTGGTGGAGTGTGTAAGTATGTAAACTTCTTCTGCCTAGTGTGCTAAAATAATGTTGCTCCATTTCCTAACTCTCGTAGGTTTTTCCCTTAACAGGATCTCAATTTATGTGTTGGGGATATGAGCACAAAATCTGATGTAGACTTTAATAAATTTATTGTAACTTTGTCGATTTCTTAGCACAATTTCCAAAAAAAATTACGCTTTCATTATACGCGCTGCAAAAATCGGTATTTTTAATGTTGTTTGTATGCAAATATAACGTGTTTGTAGATTGCCGCAAATGTAGTATACTTGTGGCCAAACACATTGTGTTTGCTGCTTAATATTATATTTATGTTGGAGACACATTGGTGAATATGTTATAATATATATTTTTTGTGTCCCAAATATGTCGTTGTTTGTTGCTGAAATCAAAAACGTGACATACAACAAAGGAACAAAATGCACCAGATCCTCAATTCAAGAAAACAATGCTTGCACATAAATATATGGATATTGCAAACATATACATGGTACCAGCTACAACAGCCGTTAGTTTTCTGTAGGCAATACTCGTCTTGTGTGTTGGTTGTATGCATACGTTTGAGCATTACACGTTCATGTTGCACAGTATTCGACGAAGAGCTCGTGTGCTCGACGAAGCACTCGAGTTGATGTTAGCGAGTACCCCGCGATGGAGGTCCCTGCGTTTAGCTAACACTTGTGAGTTCGTTTTTGTCGCGACGCTTGATGGTCGTACAAAAGGCTTTGAGTCGAGAGGTTGGGAGACTCTTTAATCGATGAACAAATAATCTAAAGGCAATGTTTCTTTATTTGGATCCCACGAGACCGCAATCAATCAGGGGGTATCCATGATTATGAAGTAGGAAATTGATAGTAAACAGAGTAGATAGGTGAAAGAGCGATAACCACCCAGAAGGAAATTATGCAGCAAACTAATTTTAAAAAGTGCTTGACTGATTCTAAGTCACAGCTAAATTATGTTTGATGTTGGTTCCATCGAACAAAAATACGCATTTCCTTTTATTTCTGTCCAACCAAAGAGTAACGGACAACAGCAACTCAAACTCAATGAAATTTCGTACTACCTCGTCGTCGCCAAGAGAACGCAAAGAGAGGGATAGCGGCTCTTGTCTATTTCTCTATGGATGAAACCATAGAGAAATAAAAAACGATGCACAAGTAGACGGACAAAATTTCTCTTCACTCGAATGCCAACAAACATAACGAGTGAAACCCTAACCCTTCACTGCTCTCTCTCTCTCTCTCTCTCTCTCTCTCTCTTACTCTCTTCTTTGAATAGTTCAATACAGGAGCAGCTTTTTGATGGTGCTATTGTACGATATATATGTATAACTACAAGTATACAAATTCCAACTAGGTTGAAGTAAAATTACATAAACTATGCAAAAAGTATGAAATAATCAAGATATAACGCGAGAGGGAAATGCGTTTGAGTGAATAGCTGCCACTTTAGGGGTCACTTTTACCAGGGTTGCCAAATTGCGCAAAATTTCTCAATTGCTCAATTTCCAAATTTGACATGGCCTTTCGCTATTGTGCATACACAAAGGCGAAAACCCATGAGCGTTGGTAACCATGTAAACAATATCGCCACTGAGAGACCGAGAGAATACTAATACGTTTTGGTTCTCATGCTCAATGTTTTGATAAAATAGTTGATTGCCAGCTTGTGATCAAATAATGAATTAATTGAAAATAAGTCAGTTATTATTCGCTGTGTGTCTTAAAAACTATATTTAAGAGGAACTATTTGACGTCTAAAAGAGAGTTAAGTTATCGCACGGGGTTTCTATGGCACAGCTGAACCAAAAACCACTGGGGAAATGATGTAGAACGAGAGACCAAAGAACACATACCGATTAGAGACCATGCAGCAAACTAAGTTTAAAATTGTTTGGTTGATACTAATGACAGCTAAATTATGTTTGCATCGGACGAAAATACGCATTCCCTTTTATTTCTGTCCGTATTATGCCAATCAAAGAGTAAATTACCAAAGCATTTCGAACTCGATGAAATGGCCTACTACCTCGTCGTCATGATGAGGCATCGAAGAGAGTAATGGAGGCCCTTTAGTATTGCTCTGTGGTTATCGTTGAAAATGTAATACCTCAATATCTACCTGACTGGAATAGCTGAAATACTAAATACATATGTTTTAAAAACGCAACAAATCTGGTAACGAATTCATTCAAAAACAGCAAATTGTAACAACACCAAATTATGTTTCCTGATGTAGTGCTTACATGCTGAAAAAAAACGGCCCCAGCACCATAAGTTAGGAACAATGTATATGCTTGGAACCATTATTTTCATGAAATGAAGATCTGCTGCTTTTGTGTTGTTGTTTGTGTTACGTTTTTGTTTTCACCAGTTTTCAACAAACAATGCTACATTTGGGTCACAACAACATATCTAATAACATACTAATCATTGTGTCTGCAACATGTAATATTGAATAGCAAACACAATGTGTTTGGACACAAGTATACAATATTTGCGACTAGCTACAAACACGTTATATTTGCATCCAAACAAGAAAAATACAGATTTTTCAGCGTGTAGTGTGTTAGCGTATCTTTTTCCGGGGTGAGCAATTTTGTAAGCAAGCTGGTAATATGATACAAATTGGCATATTGGAAGTTAAATATACATACATATGTACTCGAGTTTCTTAATACACTGTGCTACAATCCTAGATCCTAGAGTTACAAGTAGATTCACACCTAGCCTTGCTATATAAACAGAATTGCTTTCAAATCATTGGCACCAGTGAAATCGTGTTTGTAGTAGATATAGACGAGAGTCTCGTGATTGCAGTGAATAACGCGTGATTCATGCGTAAGTGATATCACAACTTGATCACGCAAGCGTGCATGAATGTGAGTAGCGAAAAAACTCTTCGTGCGTGAGTGACAGTCTTATTTTCGTGAGCGTGAGCCAAAGCTTGCTGACGTGCCCATCTCCAGCAGTGACAATAGTCATTCACACGATAATAAATTCCAGTGAGTGACGACACTCTTGAAAAGTCTATCGGTTAGTAGCCTAGAATATAAGATACTGACGATAAAGTTTCAGATACTTCAAGTTATCGTGCGGCAGTATAGGTAAGATCAGGGCGCTGCTTGAGATTGTTGGACACTTTTCACTAATTAGGAACTATGATCTATTAGGCCAACAGAAGTTACAAGTTTATAATATGACTAATTTCAATCCGCTTCTTTTGAATCAACTGCGTGGTTTTGAAGTGGTTTCGTTTATTTTATTATTTCATGAAATTTATCTAGTTTTATTGCTTGCATTAAAAGATTGTGACAAAGGCAAACAAACAAACAGTTCTTAAAATTCTTGCAGGAAATGGAGCCCGTGTTGATGTTTCTCTTGGTTGTATACCACAATTCGTTCTTATTGTACTTGCGAATGTTTCAAAATAGAATTGTTACAACTGCCTTGAAATGCTCCAAAACTATAAAATGTCAACGAAATCTGCGATAAAACGAGCTACTGCAGCTAAATGTTTTGTTAACTTAAATTACCAAAGCATTTCGAACTCGATGAAATGGCCTACTACCTCGTCGTCATGATGAGGCATCGAAGAGAGTAATGGAGGCCCTTTAGTATTGCTCTGTGGTTATCGTTGAAAATGTAATACCTCAATATCTACCTGACTGGAATAGCTGAAATACTAAATACATATGTTTTAAAAACGCAACAAATCTGGTAACGAATTCATTCAAAAACAGCAAATTGTAACAACACCAAATTATGTTTCCTGATGTAGTGCTTACATGCTGAAAAAAAACGGCCCCAGCACCATAAGTTAGGAACAATGTATATGCTTGGAACCATTATTTTCATGAAATGAAGATCTGCTGCTTTTGTGTTGTTGTTTGTGTTACGTTTTTGTTTTCACCAGTTTTCAACAAACAATGCTACATTTGGGTCACAACAACATATCTAATAACATACTAATCATTGTGTCTGCAACATGTAATATTGAATAGCAAACACAATGTGTTTGGACACAAGTATACAATATTTGCGACTAGCTACAAACACGTTATATTTGCATCCAAACAAGAAAAATACAGATTTTTCAGCGTGTAGTGTGTTAGCGTATCTTTTTCCGGGGTGAGCAATTTTGTAAGCAAGCTGGTAATATGATACAAATTGGCATATTGGAAGTTAAATATACATACATATGTACTCGAGTTTCTTAATACACTGTGCTACAATCCTAGATCCTAGAGTTACAAGTAGATTCACACCTAGCCTTGCTATATAAACAGAATTGCTTTCAAATCATTGGCACCAGTGAAATCGTGTTTGTAGTAGATATAGACGAGAGTCTCGTGATTGCAGTGAATAACGCGTGATTCATGCGTAAGTGATATCACAACTTGATCACGCAAGCGTGCATGAATGTGAGTAGCGAAAAAACTCTTCGTGCGTGAGTGACAGTCTTATTTTCGTGAGCGTGAGCCAAAGCTTGCTGACGTGCCCATCTCCAGCAGTGACAATAGTCATTCACACGATAATAAATTCCAGTGAGTGACGACACTCTTGAAAAGTCTATCGGTTAGTAGCCTAGAATATAAGATACTGACGATAAAGTTTCAGATACTTCAAGTTATCGTGCGGCAGTATAGGTAAGATCAGGGCGCTGCTTGAGATTGTTGGACACTTTTCACTAATTAGGAACTATGATCTATTAGGCCAACAGAAGTTACAAGTTTATAATATGACTAATTTCAATCCGCTTCTTTTGAATCAACTGCGTGGTTTTGAAGTGGTTTCGTTTATTTTATTATTTCATGAAATTTATCTAGTTTTATTGCTTGCATTAAAAGATTGTGACAAAGGCAAACAAACAAACAGTTCTTAAAATTCTTGCAGGAAATGGAGCCCGTGTTGATGTTTCTCTTGGTTGTATACCACAATTCGTTCTTATTGTACTTGCGAATGTTTCAAAATAGAATTGTTACAACTGCCTTGAAATGCTCCAAAACTATAAAATGTCAACGAAATCTGCGATAAAACGAGCTACTGCAGCTAAATGTTTTGTTAACTTTGTGATAAGGTTCCAAAGAAGAAGAAGAAATGTACACTATGTATCAGAGGAGTACGACCGCACACAAACGTTTGGTTAATACTGATTATTCTCAAAATAACAGAATAATAATAGAGACACAATATATAATAGACAAATATCATGGTCCTACGTAGTTCTACACGCACAAAAAAAGGTCAGCTTCTGGAAGACGTTTGCTGCAAACATTTTAAATTTGATAACTATACTCAACGTTAGCTGCAAAGATTAAAATGTTTTCTTCAAACAAAATCATGTATCCCAAATGTCGTTTGTGTTGCTATAAAGAAAATTTCGTTTATCTCAAAACTTTCATCTTTTGCGGTAAACAGAGAATACGTTTATCAGCATGTATATACTTTAATAATGAATAACCTCCAAAGTAAAGTAGGGTGCCACTTGAACTATATACAATATTACACAATGAAATAACATGCTCCTAAGTGCTTCTGCAAGCACAAAAACTATTAACTTCTCTTTTGTCGTTTGTCGTAAAACATGTTCTTTTGGTAAGTATACTCAACGTTACCTGGAAACGTTACAATATTTTTACCAAAGAAAACCATGTATCGCAAATGTCGTTTGTATTGTTGTAAATAAAATTTCGGTTTTTCCCAAAACTTTTATAATTTACGTTTGCGGCAAACGGAGAAAACGTTTGTGAACATGTACAAGAAGCACAAGTCTATACAAAAACGTAATATAAGGTTGTATAGTCCATGAACTATACATAAACAATTTCGAAGCAGATGACCAATTTCACATTTACGAAGTGACTGATTATTTCTTAATGGTTAGAAATTTATGAGATGGGTCGCTTTACGCTTGAAGAAAATTGGGAAATATTAAAAACTTTTTTCAAAGTTCTGAGGTGAACTAGTGAATGAGCCACTGAAATGTGTTCGTTCTTTTCAATTGACTATATTTTTTTAAACAAAAACGGACAACGAATTCTGAATCTCTTGAAGATATCAGAATTTTATATTATATTGATGATAAAGTATGTTAGTTAGCGATATTTTTTTAACAACATTGAATTACTGAAAATTTAGGATTATCATGTACAAATTCGGAAAAACTTTATTGGTGACAAAACTATAATTTTTTTCAAAAAAATATGCTTTCTTGACGACTTACCTCCGGAAAAAAATAATAGAATTCGCTGCAACCACATTGGATGTCATCGCAATCGAATCAGAGATTGTCACAACCACATTAGACTTTGCTTCAACCGAAGTTCAGTTGTGGGGACTAAATTCAGTCGTGACAACCTCAATTCGTTTGTTGCAACTGCAATGTGGTGCCAACAGCCGAATTATCAGCTGTAACAACCTCTTTTGTATTAATTAGTTCTTTTGCAGTAATTAGTTCCTCTTTTTAAATCATATGGTTTATTAGATTTTAGATTCAAAGAAAGACACAAATAAATAGGCAATTTTAAATTTCAATTATTCATTGTGTTTCAAGTGCTCACTTGGTCTTATTCATTTGTTATGGAGTGTGTTAAATATTTATATTGTGTTATCGCTTTCTTTCAAAGTTGACATTTCCTCATAATAGATTATGGCAATTTTGGAAGCTTTTGACGTTAATTTCTCAGAAGCGAGATATATGTATAATGACGTAAATTTGGACCCAGACGGCTAAAAGTATAATACTGAATCATTACAATACTTACCACAAAAACACAAAGGTGGAGTGAATTAATTTCCAGCGATTACTCCGAAATCTGCAACAAAATAAAAAAAACGAAAATTGAGAAATTAAAGTCGAAATTAATGTGGGAATTATTTCATTGACAAAGCAACTGATACATTTCTTAGCCGCTTAATTTCGCTTGTTATAATCGCTTAATTTAGGAAATTTCTTTCCCAATTTCAGTTCCCTTACCTTTATGAGGTTCTTTTTTGTGGTGGTCTTTGTTGAAACCAGGGTGGTTAGTAACTTTTAATTATAGGCTTATTTGAAATTTTACCTATACCAGTTTAATTAGTCAATTTCGCTGTTTTTTTGGGGGGGGGGGGGGGTTATATGCGGATTATCTTTGCTACTCAAGCCACAAATTATGACATTTGATTGTTGCTCGTACTATAATTGCTATATAATTATATATCTGCTTAATAATAAGTATCTAATGATCTTTACAAAATGTACTTGTTAATTAACTTTCATTTTTATTATTACCAAGACATCATCAGGCTCAAGGTTATTTAGCCATCAGAAATTATGAGAAATTTTAGGTGGAACAATTGTTGTCAACATTTTCTGTTAAACAGAAAATTCCATATCAATTGTATCAATTGCGTTTCAGTGAAATTATGAAAAATGTAACAAGACATGTCACAGTATTATTATTTTTCCGAAGACTGATCAAAGGTTAATACGTTCAAATAATAACTATTTATAGCAACTAATGTTTTATGCCTATCATCAGGCACTGGTCATTAACATTACAACAACTGCTCTGATCTGCAATAATGGACAGCCTGTTTGCTAAAACAAAAACCATATGTTTCGGAAATAACAAAAATATGTTTGGGAAATACATAACAAACATATCGCACCCTAAATACAAAGGAGTCACAACTCAAAATTTACACATTTCCAGCAGAGGTAAAAAACTGGCTTGCAAAGTTAAAAAATGTATGAATAGTCTCAAAAGTAGACATATTGATACAGGATTTCTTTGACGAAAGGGAAGTGAAACTGACGCCAGATTTTTGCAGAAGATATAAAAGGTTCTCGGTGTTTGTGTTTAAGCAAAAAATTAAAATCTAGAAATTTTGAGTTATGACGCTTTTGTATTTAGGGTGCGATATGTTTGGGAAGTACCACACATATGTTTCGGAAATAACAAAAATATGTTTGGGAAATAACACACACATGTTTCGGAAATAACAACAATATGTTTGGGAATAAAACACACATACGTTTGGCAATTAACAAACATATGTTTTTTGAAACAACAAGCCCATATTCGTCGAAATAAAAAACATAGAAACATATTTGCTTTAGCCATTTCAACTCCACCCTGAAAAATCTGACGTTTTTTGTTGTTTGGCTGCAAATATAACATGTGTTTGGAGCTTGTCGCCAATATAATATACTTGTGCCCAAACATATTGTGTTTGCTATTCAATATTACATGTTTGAGACACAATGATTAATATGTTATAACATATGTGTTTGCGACCCAAATATATTTGTGTTTGTGATACAAATACAGTCGCGTTTGTTGCACTGTTTATGATCTCTCGAGAGCAAGAGAATAAATGAGTGACAGCGAGAGAGTCCATCTTGTAAATGTTTATCTGTATTTTTGCATTATTCTCTCAGACAGTGAGTCATAAATATTCCTGAATGTGCATGTAAATTGCAAATGAAGTCAGTGTTTCTTATTTTGGCTGATGTATTGTGTTTTAGTTTCATGTATTCAGTCGTCAATCAATGTCAAATGCAATGTGGCCGTCGGCGGTGCAATGATTAGTGTGCGCGCCTCTTGTACATGAGATCCTGGATTCGATCCCTGCTCTGGCCACCTTACATTTCATTCGATGGCGGTCACCTCGCATAGTGACGGCGACACTATCAAGTATTTAGCCATGAAACGGCTTCTCAAAATACCATTCGGAACCGGTGTAAAACTGTAGGCCCCAATCAGAGAGTATATATCTAGAAACCTCACCGCTTACTGGTTGTGAGAAGCTCTCCCCGATTCCTTCATGGGATGTAATGGGAAACTATTTATTTATTTAATGCTTCATCGGACAGAGGATATCAAAAGCGCTCGGACGGTTAAAGTTTCCCAGTTTCACTTTTGTTTTCAACCCCTCGCGGTCTCGCCATAGAATCCTGGTCTAAGTCCTCTGTCGGTAAGAATCCTTAGGAGAGTCTCCATCGTGACGACCCACAAGAGTGGTGATATTATCCCCTCTTGTGGTGTTTCACGTTGCACCCTGTCTCTTGAACTTCTGTCATGAAAACCGCAGTTTAACCATCTATTCCTTAGCATATGGTTGATCCAGCCTCTTAATGTCCGGTCTACTGCAAACTGGTTTAAAAATTGGATTAGTGATTCGGTCTGGACATTGTTGAATGCACCTCAATATCTATGCATACGAAAAGTGCATACAATTTGCTATTGAGAAATTCCTCTATGTAGTGGGTTACCTCATGAAGTGCGGTTTCCACTGGTCCGCCTTTGACATAGGCGTGTTGCCTTGCGTTTTAGAATATCGTCTGATATTCCAGTTTTCACCAAATATTCTCTGCAAGG
>CAWVPJ010000075.1:0-17722 GCA_963931995.1 Phaonia tiefii | reverse complement strand
GCCACAACATAAGGCTATGTAGTTAAAATCTAACGTTTAACATTCTATAATCAAATATTATTTTAAAAAGAATTAAAGAATGTCAAGATTTTGTTTGTGGTTATTAAGAAAGGTAAGTAAAATGTGTTTTGTATTAAAACATCTTAGTTTGCAGATATTTTTAAGCAGATATCAACAGTTTTGAAGGTTTTCAAAATATGCTGCAATCGTCTGTATACAAAACGCCTTAGGACGTAGATCAAGCGATGCAACATGTCAGAATTAGTGCGGTATCACATGATGGCCGAGACTTCAATAAAGGTCGGAAGAGGCATGTAAAATAAATTTATTAATCTTTAGTTTACTCCATATATATGACTTTATTTTCTCGCTATTTAAGTCGTATATAAAAGTACAGGAAAATAAATCATCACTTAATAATAAAAAACCTTTAATACGTAATTCATTTGTGAATTACAACCTCTAATTCGGTTGTAACAACCTCTAATTTGGCAGTGACAAGCTCTAATGAGGTTGTGTCAACCCCTAATGAGGTTGTGTCAACCTCCAATGAGGTTGTGTCAACCTCTAATGAGGTTGGGTCAACCTCTAATGAGGTTGTGCCAACCACCAATGAGGTTGTGTCAACCTCCAATGAGGTTGTGTCAACCTCTAATGAGGTTGTGACAACCTCTAAATTCGGTTACGGCTAATTCGGCTGTCTCAACCGAATTTTTCTGTGAGAGAGGCTGAGAAGGGAGGAAAACCAATTATTTAGAAGGAAAAAATGGCAGTGGGAGCAGAGAGAGCCTAAAAAGACCGAAATGTGCGGGATGAACAATGAATCCCGAAAACTTTTCCAAAGCGTACGAAGATCGAATGATGGGCTGCCCTCCTGCAAGGACGAGAATGGGAACCTGGTGACTGATAAGCAGTGTGTGCTTAAAAAGTGGAGAGACCACTTTTCAGCACTACTCCACTCAGATTCTTCCCCTGAAGATCAGGAGGTAATGATTGTGGAAGACAGTATAGAATGTAAACCCCTCAACCAAGTCGAGATTATAACGCCAATCTCCCTGCTTAAGAATAATAATGCCGCTGGTGTGGATGGGATACCCGCTGAACTTTGTAATGCAGGTGGAAAAGGACTACTAGCCCACATGCATCAACTTAAATGCCATATATGCTTGGGGGAATCAATGCCTGACGATTGGAGTCTCAGTGTATTATGTCCTGTATTCAGAAAGGGTGATCCATGTGTCTGTTTCAACTATCGCGGTATCAGTCTTTTATGCATCGCGTATAAGGTCTTGTCGAGCGTATTATGTGAAAGATTAAAGTCAATTGTTGAAAACCTGATTAAACCTTATCAGTGTGGTTTTAGACCAGGCTAGCCCACGAACTGACCAAATATTCACTCTACGCCAAATCCAGAAAAAGATCCATGAAAAGCAAATCGATACATACCATCTTTTTGTCGCTTACAAAACTAGCACCATACGGGGAAAATTGCACGAAGCTATGTCTGAACTTGGGATTCCAGCAAAACTGATCCTCCTCTGTAGAATGACGCTGACCAACACCAAATCAACAGTGAAGGTGGGGAAGACCTCACCCGACCATTCTGTACCCAGCGTGGACTGAGACAAGGCGACACACTTTCGTGAAATCTCTTCAACACCTTAATGGAGATAAAAATAAGAAATGCTGCAGTAAATACGAACAAGACCATTAAGACGAATAGCCATATGTTGCTGGCGTATGCTGACGACATAGACATCATTGGGCGAAATTAGCGGGAGGTTGCTGCAGTATTTTCAAGAATCGAAAATGAATCAGCGAAGGTGGGTCTTGCGGTTAATGAGGGCAAGATAAAATTGATGGTATCAGCGACTAGACAAACCTCTCGACTTGGTCCGCACTTGAACGTCGGCAACCGATTTCATTTTGAAGTGGCTGATGAATTTGTCTACCTTGGATCCGCAGTGAACAAGGGCAACAACGTCAGCCTGGAGATATATAGGGGAATTGTGCTTGTTATTTTAGGCTCAGCAAGAAGTTCAGCTATACCAGACTCTTATTTTACCTTTCCTGACATATGGCTCCGAAACTTGGGTCATATCAAAAGTCCAGCTATACCAGACTCTTATTTTACCTTTCCTGACATATGGCTCCGAAACTTGGGTCATATCGAAAGCGGATGAGAAACACCTGGGAGTATTCGAGAGAAAAATTCTGCGTAAAATATATGGTACTGTTAAAGAAAACGGCGAGTACCGAAGGCGCTGGAACCAAAGAGTTATATAATTTATATTCTGACGTGGACATAGCTAGGCGAATCAAACTAGGCCAGTTGCGGTGGCTAGGCCATGTTATAAGAATTGATGAAGATGAGCCAGCGCGAAAGGTTTTCGATAACGTACTCGATGGAAGCAAGAAAAGAGGCCGACCAAGACTCCACTGGAAAGACAAGGCCGAAGAATTCCTTCGAATCTGGTGTTACCAACTGGCGAGAAAAGACAAATGATAGAACCAGTTGGAGGAATATGTTGAAATTTGTTTGTATAATTAATGTCTACGATATCTGACCTCATGAGGTTGTAACATACTCTTTAAAAGTAAGTAACTAGAATAGTAAGATTTGACGAATAGTGGTTCAAAGTTTAACATTGATGTGCCCTCCGTAATATTATCCGCCCAACCAAACTTAGTACCAGTCTTGAAGGCTTTGTTTAACGCGATTTTTAATAAATTGAAACAATTGATTTTAATACTGAAATTAGATGTTTAATGGGTCAAAGATTGGTAGACCGATAAAACCCAATAATAGCGCAGTTAAGGTAACACGTAGATGACATAAAAAAAAATAAATAAAAAAATGGATACGGTAATTATTCAGGTCGATTCCTAAATACTCGCTTCACTTCGACGAAGGCAATGTTTCACTTTCGACGCTCTGTTTTCGATGCAATCTAAAATAATCGTGATGACTTATCGATAAAAATTGTAAAATTTTTGGCATCACTAATTAAATCAGCTGTAGGTGTAATCAGCTGATTATGAAAAATATTCGTCATTAGCAAAAAATTGTAAACAAAATCTCATATTTTAATTTAAAAGGATTCCATTGCGTTTTATGTTACTGATAACTCGGGGAAATCTACGAAGTGTCCTTGAAAACTTGTGGCGGCGCCCTAACGGCGTCAAATTACAACAACCACCTTTGTAGACACACCCCATACGATTGTTCCAATTACAACAACCACCTTTGCGGCCATACCTATATGGTTACATCGATTACAACAACCACTTTTGAGAAACGCACCTGTTAGAGTTGCATCAATGTCATATTTTTCCAGCCCGTCATCGTAATGGTCATTGTGAAATAATTAACCCATACCACCATTCGACGAAAAGTAAAACCACGCGACAACGGGAGTGAAAACCATTTTGCTGAATTTACAAATCGCGCGCCACATCGTAGCAGAAAGAAACGGTAAGTTGAAGGTTTAGTGGATTTTTTGTGCATAGTTTGAACCGCCATCTTTTCACACCGAGGTTAGACGGCGACTCAACATTTGCAGCACCAGCATTCATCAAGTGATCCGGCGAAGGAGTACATCAGAGGGAACCCACGAGCATCCCGAAATACAGTGCAAAAGTAAAGTGAATAGTGCTAGTGTCCGCGAACAATTTGTGTCCGAAGTACCACCATTTTTGGTTGAGACACCAGCGACCCGGCAGCTAAACACAATCGTGTCGGCTAGCGACAGCTAGCTCGCAGTGTACCATCAGTAGCAGTAAAACATCCACCGCATCCAACTTTAACATCCAATTTCCAGTCACCAGCCATATCACCAACCAGCTTTCCATCTTTATAAATTATATTTGCCACCATCATCATCATCAACCACCCAGCATAAGCGTTATAAATCCATCAGCTATCATCACCATCAATCATCCACCTCACCACATCGGCATCCAGCTCAAGTAAGACCTAAAGAGGCCCAGGGTAAGTCCGTTTTTCTATTGTTTCGTACGGACCGACACATAACCTCACTAGAGGTCACCTTCACCGAAGCATAGAGCCAAAGATGGGGCCTATGCCAACCTAAACATACCAGAATTAGATGAAATAGTTAGGGACCTTAGGTTATAGTTAAATAAGTGTTAATTTTGTCATAAGTACTTGGCATTAAAGTCAGATGGACAAATCGAACTAGTCCTAAACATAAGTTTTAAAGATTACTTACTTACTTACTTATCCGGTCTCGGACAACCCCGGGGGGTCAGGGACCTTACAAAACGAAGATAACATATTTCGCCAACCAGTTCGATCTTTTGCTTTATCTCTCCAGTTGGCAATACCAAGTGTACGCAGGGATTCGTCAACCTGATCCCTCCAGCGGAGTCTTGGTCTTCCTATTTTTCGTCTTCCTTCGAGTTCGGTTTCGAAAAGCCTTCGCGCTGGTTCATCTTCATCCATTCTACTGACATGGCCTAGCCAGCGCAATCGCGTTATCTTGATCCGCTTAACTATGTCAATGTCAGGATAAAGCTCATACAGCTCATGGTTCATGCGTCGCCGATACTCGCCGTTGTGCACTATAGGGCCATAAATTTTTCGGAGTATTTTTCTCTCGAAGACTCCTACAGATGTTTCGTCTGCTTGCGATAGGACCCAGGATTCTGCGCCATAAAGCAAGACAGGTTGAATGAGAGTCTGGTACAGCTGGACTTTTGTTACTCGAGAGAGGGCTTTATCTCTAAAGTGCTTGCTTAGCCCAAAATAACATCTATTCGCAAGCACAATTCTCCGTTTGATCTCAAGGCTGACGTTGTTGTTTTTGTTCACGGCAGATCCGAGGTATATAAATTCGTCCACTACCTCGAAGTTATAACGGTTATCAACGTTCACGCTTTGGTCTAATCGCGTGGAGGCCCTGTTCGTTGAAACCATTAATTTTGTCTTGTCCTCATTCACCGTCAGACCCACTTTTGCTGACTCCTTCTCAATTCTCGAAAAAACCGCAGTAACTTCTCTAATTGTGCGCCCAATGATATCTATATCATCAGCATACGCGAGCAGCATGTGACTTTTGCTGCTGATGGTTTTATTCATATTGACTGCAGCTTTTCTCATAATGATCTCCATTAAGATGTTAAAGAGATCGCACGATAGGGTGTCGCCTTGCCTGAGGCCTCGCTTAGTTTCGAAAGGTTCGGTAAGATCCTTACCAACTTTCACTGCGGATTTGGTGTTCGTCAAGGTCATCCTGCAAAGGCGTATGAGTTTTGCAGGAATACCAAGCTCAGACATTGCTTCATAGAGTTTCTCCCGTATCGGACTATCGAAGGCTGCTTTATAATCGATAAATAGATGATAGGTGTCGATTTGTTTTTCGTGTGTCTTCTCCAGGATTTGGCGTAGCGTGAAAATCTGGTCAGTTGTCGATTTTCCAGGCCTAAAGCCACACTGGTATGGTCCAATCAGGTCAGCGATAATTGGTTTTAGTCTTTCGCACATTATACTTGATAGAACCTTATATGCTATGGATAAAAGGCTTATTCCACGGTAGTTGGCACAAATACTCGGGTCACCTTTTTTAAATATGGGACATAGTACACTGAGACTCCAATCGCCGGCACGCATTTATCAAGCCAAATTTTGCTAATCAGCTGATGCCTTCACCTTATCAGCTCATCGCCGCAAGCCTTAAATAGCTCCGCCGATATTCCTTCGCCTCCTGCGGCTTTACTGTTCATAAGCCGGGTAAACGACTTGGTTAGGAGGGCCAAACGACCTCGTAGTCCAAATTCTGATCGATTGTCTCATCGTCATTGTGGCCGTCGCTGGTGCAACGGTTAGTTTGCGCGACTCTTGTACATGAGATCGCGGGTCCGATTCCTGCTCTGACCACCTTAAATTTTTTTCGCCGACGGGCACCTCGCTTAGTGACAGCGTTACTATCTAATATTTAGCCATGGAAGAATCAGGTGTAAAAACTGTAGGCCCACTCAGTGAGTATATCAACCAGAAAGCGCACGGCTCACTGGTTGTGAGAAACTCTCCCCACTACCTTCATGGAATGTATTGGGAAACCGTTTTTTTTTGCCCCATCGTCATTGAATATCTCAGGTGCCCGTAGCGCTGAGAAATGATCTCTCTATATTCCCAACATGCTCTGCACATCTGCGATGAGATTTCCGGTCTTGGCTTCATAGAAGGGGGGCCCTGAATCATGTCCACTAGTTCCGTGTTTGACTTTTTGGTAGAATTTTTGGTCATCGGTCTTCCTTCCGTATGTCTCAATTTTGTCACTCTCGCGCTTTTTCCACTGCCGTTTCTTACGCCTAAAGAGACGGTTTACCTCCTTTCTTTTCACCCTATTGCACTCAGTCGCAGTTCCCGTTGCAATTGACTGCAGCATGGCCATACGTGCTGAGCTCTTTTCATCATTTGCAATGCAAGACTCTTTATCGTACCGTGGTTTGTTGCGAAGCGGTATTTTAAACCAAGAGCGGTTGTTGCTGCAGTTTTCATTGCGTCAGAAATAGGTCTCCACTGCGCTTCAGGACCGTCATCGGAAGAGGGTGGGTTATGTGCCAAATGTTAAGAGAGGTCTAGCCTTCGCTGTGTCTGCCTTCGTACGATTTTTCGTTACTTAATCTTGCGCGAATCTTTGCAGCTATCAGGTAGTGATCAGAATCGATATTAGCTCCTGTGTCCACGCGTACGTCCATTACCTTCCATCGATTACCACGTGATTAATTTGGTTCTTTGTTCTTTGGTCAGGGGATACCCAAGTAGCCTTGTGGATGTCTTTAGGCTGGAATCTTGTGTCACTAATGACCATGGTTTTTGCCAGATAGGCAATTAGTTTCATACCGATATTGGAACTATTAGGATGTGGACTCAAATTGCCAATAGTTGGCTGAAACACATTTTCCCTGTTTTCTTTCGCATTAAAATTTCCTACTACAGTCTTAATGTCATGGCTAGGGTAGCGGTCATACGTTTCCTCTAAGCGCTCTAAGAATAGCAAATTGAAGTTCTTGTCACTAATGTATTTACTATCACGACAAATACGCTTGTCGCTCGGTCGAGAATAGCACTGTCAGAATTGATACATATTTTTGTAAAAAAAAAAATAATATTAAATTTAAGACAACGGCTAAAGGTGGGGATAACTTAAATTCTTCCCTCTGGGAACACCCTGTTTGGTACTTGCTACTTACTTACGATAAGTTCAAGCGTTACACATGCAATAGCCCTTAATACACTCGCTGCAATAAAAATGACCTCAGTCTCAAGGAAAGCGAGAAACAAACTGGAACGAACCCAACAGTAAATAGTGTATCACTAAATATAAATGCACGATTTGCGAGTTGTGCTTTCGTTTCGTTACTTTTTCTGGAAAATAAATTTAATCAAGACCAAAAAACCTGGTCGGAGTCCTTGTTCCATCTTTACAGCAACGCTCTCTCCCAACATTTTTGCAAACTGGAATGACTTAAGGCAAATGCACTCAGTCATAAAGTGAACACATCCCTTTTTGCACCGTCGGCCATAGTCGCTTGTTTAGCAAACCAAGTGAACATTGAGGCTTTGATGAGAGCACAAAAGGAAATCTTAACAAAAGGCAGCTTTACAACCTTAAATAAAATTTGTATTTTTATTTTATCGGATTTGCATTTCAGTGCCCTGTTGGTTGCCATTTGCTTTAGATTTATATTCCCAGCAACACGATTTGTCTTTATCCTTTCTCTTTCTCATGAGTTTATTGCATTTTATTTCTTTAGTTGTTGTTTTTAGAGTTACAGTTGCAGTCGCAGTTGAAATCAATTAGAATAGCAGCTTTTTAGTCAGAGGAACTAATTTGATTACTAATTTTGTTTATATAAAACCGTTAGGTCAATTTGAAATTATTTTGTTTTGCAATATTTCGTTACCCATTGGGTAGCATCGTCAGAAGATAAACACAATTATTAACTACAAATTACATGAATTAAAACACAAAAGTTTTCATTTCTGTCATTTGAAAATAAAGGGCCCGCCATCTAAAGTTTTTGTTTTCAACTAGTGCTTATTTCGTGAATGGTAACACCTAGCTCATGTCTGATTTGACAGATAAGTAGTTTCATCCTTCCGTTGAACGAATATGGTTGTGTAGACGCTTGACCAACGCTGGGAAATATTGCGACATTACTTTGAAAATCATGGTACGTGCCACACAGCCGAAGCTACACTCGATGTTTTGCGCCCTATTTTTGAAGATCGCATTATCAGCCGCATAGCTGATGTCGTTTGGCCACCTCGGAGCTGCGATTTGACACCGTTGGACTATTATTTGTGGGGTGCCCTCAAAGATAAATGTTACGCCGACAAGCCAGAGACAATTGACGCTTTAATGGACAATATTCGTGAAGCCATTGGTGAAATACAGCTACACACAATCGATAATGTGCTTAAAAATTGGACCGATCGTGTAGGCTACTGCATGGCCAGCCGAGGCAGCCATTTGAATGAAATTATTTTCCATTATTAAACGGAAGGATTGTACTTTCAAATAAAAAAAGAAATTTGAGAAAATATTCAGTAGTTTTTTTTATAGCATTTAAAAAAAAAAAAAAGTTATTTGGCGGACCCGTTAGAACAATAACAAAGTGACAAATTTAAACAGGTAAAAAAATTTTTCTTTGTCATATGAAAAATATTTCAAGTTACAGCCAGATGCATTTTCTACAAATAGTTTCTCTAAGTTACAGTCAGAAAAATAATTTGGTTGGAAAAACTATATACATAACGACAAATTCCAGTCTGTTGTGCTTGGTTTTGATATTATCAATTTCTGCTTTCCTTAATTCCATTTAATGTTCCTCCTAGAAGTCTTAGAGATAATGAAATTTTGAATTTGGATCGCCACCATACTTATTATGCGCTTAATAGTACATTGACACGAGCTTTAATCTACATTAATGCTATTAATGTCGGTCAGCAGCAATTATAGGCTACCACGCCTATGCGAGACATGTCATATGGGGCAGCTCTGGAGTCAACGAACGAGGTGAGTCCATTTTAGACTTTATTAATACTAACCACCTTACAATTTGCAACAGAGGTACTACCCAACTTTTGTCTTCAAGGGTTCCGATAACTTTGTTGGGTGGTCAGATGTCATTGACCTTATCCTGACATCAGATAATAAAGTAGTACAGATAGAAAACTGGATAGTATCCGGTGAGAAATACTTCTCGGACCACAGCTGGATATTGTTTAACATTTCTGCGAGAACAACTTCAATCAGATGGTATCAGAATCCTAAAAGAAATAATTGAGACAAGTTCAATACGGTTCTGAAAAGTAAGCTTCCTAAGTCTGCTCAACACATTAATACCACTACACATATAGAAACAGCTGTATCCAAGTTAGAGAAATCCATGCATACTGCATGTTAAATTGAGAGTCAGGTCACAAACGACTGTGAGGAATTGATTGGAACCAATCTCTGTGGAATAGAGAAATTCTTTCTTACTTCTTACCAATACGAAATCAGAGAATTAATGTCTGCGATTTCGTTATGGTGAAGCAGATAATCAGTTTGTAAGAAAGAAGAGCAGAGGAAAAAATAAAACAAAGGAAGGCATTCGAAATGATTTCGGATTTCTTTTATTTTCTCAGACAAATTTTGGAAACAATCTTACCAGTATGAGGGCAACAGTAGAACAGACCACAGATAAATCTGAATTTGCGGAAATTGCATTTGCAAGATGGCATATATATTCAATGAAAGAAAATTGACAGTCAAGTAAATAAGTTACTTGTTTATCTGTCAATTTTTATATCTGGGACATTTCACGTTTATTTTTAGAAATTCAAGGCTTTGAAATCTAAACAGTTTGAATCTGAAAACGTTTACGGTTTGATGTAAACACTGCATTCAAAGTTGCATGTCCTCAGTCATGCAAGAAGAAAACCTATCCGCCTTGGCGGACAGACGAGCAAACACAACACTAAGAAAAGAATTTCGCAAAGCGTCTCAAAATACCGTTCGGAAGCGGAGTAAAACTATGGGTCCCAATCAGAGGGTATAGAACTAACAAACTCACAGCTCTCCCCACTTCCTTCATGGGATGTAATGTTGAACCATTTTTTTAAGAGTCGTATAAGGGAATTTTTAATTGTTATGCCTTTTTATGCATTTTGACCATCTAAATGTCCGAATATCGCAAAGTTATATTCAGCAAAGTTGTTAACTTCAATGCCTGTCAATAAAGGAAATCGTAATTTTTGGTTTTCCTTGAGTGGGATCCTGCAATATCAGTTTTTCATAATCTATTTTCGTAAGCTATCCATTTTTGTTTCGTTTCCCATTTTCAATATCAAATACAGGGCAGTTTTCCTTGACCTCCACCTTTGACTCTAATGAGGAGCCATTTGAACCGAACCCCGCTTCCCCCACTTTTTTTGGTCATGAATTTTTTGTACCAAACTCGCAAAATTAGGGGGTGACTCATAACCAAATCGAATAATCGTGCACCATCCCACACAAATAAGAAAGTGCAAAATTTGATAAAACGCCTTATCCAAAACTGAGCAACCACTATCTTGTTTGCCTTCCAAACAAAGGTATGGGATCACACTTTCCTGAAGAAGGTAAGGTTGAGTAGGTATCAGAAATCTTAGGTGGTAAAATATTAAATTAAAAATACCTTATACCATAAGGAAGTGGCCGTCGGTGGTGCAATGGTATTGTGCACGGCTCTTGTGCATTATAACGTGGGTTCGACCCTGCTCTGGCCACCTTAAATTTTTTTCGATGTCGGTTCCTCCGCTTAGTGACGGCGACACTTTCGAGTATTTAGCAGTGAAAAATCTTCTCAAAATACCATTCGGAACAGGGGTTAAACTGAAGGTGCCAATTAGTTAATGTATAACTTGAACGTCCACAGATCACTGGTTCGTGAGAAATTCTTCCTAATCCCTTCATGGGATGTAACAGGAAACCATTTTTTTATACTCAACAGCTTAAACAGTCTCAGAACGTTCCTACAAATATGCCTTCTGCGACAGTGTGTTGACATTCAACTATGCTCTCTCTAAGCAGACATACATTCACGCCCTTCTTACCCTAGGCGGGCGAGAAATCGATACTAATTCAAATCCCATTGCTTCAAGGAAACATGGTAGGAAGCGTCCTGTAAGGGTTCGAAAATATGTGATAGGTATGCTTGTTTCCCTTCGTAAAGCAGGCTTGTTGGCAGAACTTCGAAAATATCCCCTAGGCATGCAAACTTCCCTTCTTTAAGCGGATCTGTTGTCAGACCCATTGGTGGAAGGCAGCATGGATGCTCATAGGCATGTATACTTCCATTCTTTAAGTAGGGAATATATTTGTAATTTTTTCGTACACCCAGAAAACCCGTTGGTTGAAAAGAGGTTGTTGCAACCGTAAAATGAGGTTGTTACGACCGACTTTAGTCCGAACAACTGAAATTCGGTTGAAGCAACGTCGTTTCATAATTGATTCGGTTGTGACAACTTAATGTGGAATTATATTCGTTCTGTTAACTAAATTTTCAAAAATTTCGGTTGTAATAAGAGAATATGGAAATAATTCGGATACAACAACCGTAATTGGTTCAAAATTCGCTTAGAGTAACCGAATGTGGTATCAGTTCAAGTGCAACAACCGAATTTGGTATCAATTCGGTTGTAACTACCGAATTTGAAATCAATTCGTTCGCACTAACAGATTTAAACCTTAAGTCGGTTGCACCAACCGAATTTGGCGTCAATTCGGTTGCCGCAACCGAATTTCTCATGAATTCAGAAGGTACAACTAAATTTTAATTCGATTACCGCAACAAAATTCTATGTATTTAAAACTTGACGTTTAAAATTATAAAAACAAATGTTATGTTAAAAGAATTCCTGTCTGTTCCTGTTCATGTCTCGGCGAAATATGGTTTTTTGTGATTGTTAAGAAATGTAAGTAAAAATACTGTAATTACGGGTTTTGTATTAAATAGTCTTATTTTGCAGAAAAAGTTCAACAGATATCAACAGTTTTGAAACTTTCCGAGGTTGGTCGTTGGAGATATGCTGCAATCATCTATATATGAAACGGTTTAGGACCTAAATCAACAGATACAACACACCAAAATTGGAGCAATGACCCATGATGGCTGGGACTTCAAAAAAGGTCGGTAGTGATATGTAAAAGAAATGTGTTACCCTAAAGAATAGTTTAGAGAGGACTTTATTTTCTCGCTTTCTAATTTGTTAATAAGTATATAGGAAAATAAAACGTTGTTAATAATAAATAAACTTTCAAAATTCATTTATAACTTTATCTAAATTCGGTTGTGCGACGTCTACTGAGGTCGTGTCAACCTCTAATGAGGTTGTGTCAACCTTTAGTGAGGTTGTTACAACCTCTAAATTCGGTTACGGCTAATTCGCCTGTCTCAATCGAATTTTGCATTTTTCCATTTATAGGTTGGGCTTTTTGACTGCTTTTGCAGGAATTAGAATTATTTTTTCTGCTGCGATTAACTAAACATAAGATCTACTGCGAGAAGGAGTTTATGAACGTGTACCAAATATGCCGCAAAGTCTGGAGGAGGCATATATTTGCAATCCCTTCACAACTTTCCCACTATAATAATTCCCACTATAATACACCCAGCGACATAATTATAAAGGCAATATATTTTTTCTCTGTAGTCGCAATGCACAGCGTTTTTGGTCTATAATTTTAATGCATATACATATGTGTTATTACGTATATTATGTCAGCGAATGTAACCATTCGATCTCTTTTACAAGTTATTTGAAAAGTGACGCTGTTTTTTCTATTTCTGGTGCGAAATATATATAAAGGCAACATGGAAAAGAAACCGAATTCGAACAGTAGTAAGTAGGAATTTAAACAGAACTGAGTTTTCTTTGGTTGTTATTTTACTGTTTCAAAATTAACGTAAAAAAACAATTTATATGGAATACCTGGTGGTAAGTTCCTAAGTAAAGAAGAAGAGAGAAAAATTTAAGATTATCATGATGAAGAACTGTCCATTCGGCAAATTTCGAGGAGATTGAAAAGATCTATCTGTGTCATTGACAACTATAAAATAGGGTGGCCACGATGGAAACATAAAACAACCTGGAAGGACACCACTGATCAGTAGCACCACCAAAAGAGAGATCAAAAGGGTTCCTGTTAAAGAAAAATTCGGCGATATGGAAATTATTGCGGAATTGAGCTTGGGAGCAGGGTTGCGTCGTTTTCAACAAATAATGAAACGCGACTTGAAACTGTCATATGGGAAAAAGTATGGAAAACTTGGTCTTATGCCAAGACACGAATTGGCCAGAATTAAATTCGCTGAAATATACATATTTTTGGTTCAGAAGTAATATTTTCCGATGGAAAAAATTAAACTTGAATGGCCCTGATGGCTCGGACAAATATTGGCGTTCCAGAGATTTTTTCAAAATTATGCGTCAGCGGTGAAATTTTGGCGGTGGCACCCTTATGGTTTGGGCAGGTATGAGTTATAGAGGAACCACTCCAATAAGCTTCGTTTCCATAAAAACGGACTCCGAGTATTATATTCGACTACTGGATGTCGTATTAGTTAACTCTGGGGAGGAAATTTCTGTGCCAGAATTTATCATCCAGCAGGACAACGCAGCAGTACATCGGTCTAAGAAAACTCCAAAGTCTCTGGAGTCCTGAAATGATACCAACTCTCGACTGGCCTGCACTTAGTTATTATCTCTATCCGATCGAGAACCTCTGGTCGATTTTACCTACCCAAGTTTACTACAAGGACGTGAGTTGAAGAATGTCAAGGATCGAAGAGCAGCAATACAAGAAATTCGAAGACAACTGATCCTGCGCATATTCATTCGTTGATAAACTCATTGCCAATATGCCTAGTAGAAGTTATAAGCGATAATGGAGATAATACATCTTACGAAACTTTTTAGAATATTTAAATAAATCTTTTGCCTTTATAAATATTTCGCACTAGTAATTAGTTCGTTTTTGTTGATTCACTTTTAAGAAGTCATAGTCAAAGTATTTTTTGCTGAAAAGTATTTACTTTTGAAAGGACTAATACAATATAAAATAAAAACTTGAAAATTCCTCACAACATTTAGAAAAATAAAAAAATGGTGTTGCCTTTATGTTTATTTCGCGGGGTGTAATTCTGGCAGGGTTACAAAAGTCACCACGGTTACTATTTGACAGGAATGGGACAATTATCACAAATCGGTATTCTGACACATTTTGTTGGCGACAAAAGTAACAAAAACTGTGACCTGTCAAAGAGGAGGTAAAAGCGCGTGACAGCTGTTTTATTTGCCGGAAAGTTGATACAAAAACATTTTATAAATTCTGCAAGTAAACAATAAAACTGTATACGGGCAAATTAATTATACATTTTGTACCAAAATGACAAGAGGGCTTAATTAAATGGAGGAAGGACTTTTGTTACTTTGTGCTATAGAAATGGAGCAGAAAGAAGAAAGAACTTGCTTTTGTGTTAGAAGGATTGCAAAAGCGGGAAATGTATTACAAAATTTTTAACGTAAAAATAAATATGTTTATTCACTGATTTATAGAGCTTAGAAGGACCTTTGCAATGATACCCGTTTAGAGTGTCCAAAACCGTAATCGGAATCCGGTTAACCGGAGTTTTCACCCATAACCGTTGGCCGGTTATTATCAAATTATAATTTTCGGTTAATCGAGAAACCCGGTTAACTTATGTCGGTTAACCGGGTTTTTTCGAGTGAACACAATGCAACCACAAACTTTTTCTAAATATAATAACATCATTTAGTCGCTGTGAACGTTTTGCAGCGTACGTGTTACGGCGTATACGTTGCACACGTTGCATCCTATGCATTCGCTCACTGTTTAAGTTAACTTACATTATTGTTTTATTGCGAACACTTCCGAAAATCTGCAACCAGCTTTACGAAAACTTCAGTGTGAATGTTGGTCATAGTGCTGTGTTAAGAAAGTTAAAAAGAGTAAAAAATCGGGAATGTTCTACAAGATAATTAGATTATTTTAATCAAAATCGAGGTATGCAAGTGTTGCAATTTACAAACTTTTCTGCAATATATTTATATTATATTTCTTGCCTGTTCAACAGAATACTATCTGCAATTGAATATGAGCCCGGTCTGGAAATATTTTGAGGAGGACGCCACGGAACTTGATAAAGCAATATGCTCCCAATGTCCAAGAAAATTGGTTTACAGGGGATCCTCCACTTCATCTCTAATACATCACCTAAGACATGTTCACAAAATTGATATCGAAACAAAAACACCGATATCACAATTAATAAAAAAAAACATTCAACGTCTAATCAAAATTCTTTAGAAAAATATGCAAAAAAAGCGTTCAGAGGTATCGGTGAAATATTGGCCAAATGTGTAGTTGAGGATGGTTTGTCCGTTAGAGCCGTAAAGAATTCGACAGCAATTACCTCGTTGCTTAATTTAAAAGGAATGAAAATGCCAGCTAGTGCTTCTACAATATGGAGTTTAATAGAAGATGAATAATATAAGAGAAAAAGTGAAGTTATTCAAAAGTTAAACTCTGTTAAAGCACATAATGGAAGGTTTTCAATAATCGTCGACGAGTGGGCCGACATTTGCAGTTATAAACATATTAACGTATCGGTAAGAACTTATGATCCTATCAATCAGTCGTTTGAAATACGAAATCTGTGTCTTGAACAAATGAAAATTACTGGCTCTGCCGTTAATGTTCAACAATTAGTTACAAATTGATATAGAAAAGGATGTGGTTTGTTCTACACACGACGGTGGCGCAGTTATGAAAAAATATGGTATGAACATCTCGTCAGAATCCCAGTTGTGCCAGAATCATGCAATACACTTGAGTGTTGTGGATACTATATATGCAAAGAAAAATTCAACGACAGATGATGTTAGCGAAGATGAAGGAGACAGCTTTTCTGGAGACTCTGAATGTGAAGAAGATTTGATGGAAACAGATAATGACTTGGACTTAAAGCTTGATATCCATTGCGTTATAAATAAACTTAGAAAGTGCGTAAAAGTGTTTAATAAGTCATCTGAAAAACAAAGAAAACTACAATCATTTGTAAAAAATCAAGAAGGAAAAGAGCTTCGACTTAGCTGTGATGTTAAAAGCAGATAGAGCTCAATGTCAGATATGATAGACAAGTTCCTTCGCATACATAAATGCGTTAATCATGCACTCCTCGATTTACAATTCCATTACGCCAAACGAAATCGCCAAACGAAATCGAAATCGAGACGTTGACATCCTTAAGTGTATCATTGACGCCGCTTGTAATAGCTATAAAACAACTATCAAAGAACTCTGCAACATTGATAGAAGCCGAAGCAACACATACAGTTTTGTTTAACAATTTGAAAAAATTTAATAACAGATTCGCACAGGATTTATGTGAACGTCTGATGTCAAGACTTGAAGAGAGAAGCGTAAAAAAATTATTACGTTACTAATATATTTAAGTTCCGGAAAGTTTCCACAAAATGATAATGTTTTGAAATATTCGTCAAAAACTGAGACAAAGGACTACGCTTCTGATTTATACAATCGACTTTTTCCAGAATGTTCTACAGAGCAAGAATTAGATAGCAGCTCTAGTTTCGATTTGGATATGAATTCCCATAATGAAAACTCCAGTTGTTTAGTTTTTGATTTGAATCAAACAATAAACAGCATACAAAATCCCAAGTGCGATTCAAATCCCAAGTGCGAAAGAAGTACACTGTACGACGATTTCGGATTTTTTGCCAGAACCAAAAATAAAACAGAGAAGCTGAATAATTTATATAACGCTTTGCTGACGGTGAGTCCTACTTCAACGTTTAGCGAGAGAGTATTTTCCAGTTCAAGCTTTATCAAAAATAAACAAAAAAATCGTCTAAAGAATAGTCATTTGAACTGCATAATTTTTTTAAGATATTTTTTTAAAAGCAATCAGCATTCATAATCAGAAAAGGTTTTCTAGTATATTGATATAAATGAATTCATCTAACCCAAACCATTTTTACTACGAACACTTACATACATATGTAAACACAATTTTATGTTTATAAAATTATTTCAAGTGTAAAATGCTGAATTTTATGTAGCATTATTGAAAATGAACTGTTATTTTTCATAAGTTTTGTTTTGTTTTTTTAATAAAATGTTTAAAAATGTAACTTACTTTCGTTTTTTTAATCCAAATAATCGGTGTCACCGGTTTTAGGAGCAGCCCATAACCGAAAACCGGGTTTAAGAATAGCTGATTTTTCGATTAAATCGATAACCGACTTTTTAAAATTACCGGGTTTTTGGACCCTCTATACCCGTTTCAACCTGATCGGATTTTATATACCCGAGATACGAACGATTATATACTCAAGCTTTAAATGCCTATATCTCAAGAAGTTGGACCGACCGCGAGGGGAAAAACAACTTTTAGAACTCAATGCAGAAGCTTTTGTCGGTGGTGAAATTTTGATGTAGATCAGAGAGTTGGCGTTAAAGGAAATTTCTTCTTCTATTTGGCGCGGATGCGCAGTTCCTTGAGGAAGGCAATATAGCATTCCAGCTGTGCCTTTGCGGTGCGCTTAAATTCCCTAAATAATAATGTAGTAATTTTAATTCAATAAAACATACATACATATATTAAATACCAAAATTTTCCT
>CAWVPJ010000074.1:0-57451 GCA_963931995.1 Phaonia tiefii | reverse complement strand
CTCTGGAATATGCCCCAAGTACCACCTATCAGATGTGTATGTGGGACTCCAATAGAGTCCATTTATACCAATCTTTTCTTCCAAATGATCGGAGGGAAGAAGAAATATAAATTTTAGCGTTATCCTTTTTTGACCATATTTGACGGCCTTGTGGATAAGGACTCTGGAATATGCCCCAAGTTCCACCTATCAGATGTGTATGTGGGACTCCAATAGAGTCCATTTATACCAATCTTTTCTTCCAAATGATCGGAGGGAAGAAGAAATATAAATTTTAGCGTTATCCTTTTTTGATCATATTTGACGGCCTTGTGGATAAGGACTCTGGAATATGCCCCAAGTACCACCTATCAGATGTGTATGTGGGACTCCAATAGAGTCCATTTATACCAATCTTTTCTTCCAAATGATCGGAGGGAAGAAGAAATATAAATTTTACCGTTATCCTTTTTTGACCATATTTGACGGCCTTGTGGATAAGGACTCTGGAATATGCCCCAAGTTCCACCTATCAGATGTGTATGTGGGACTCCAATAGAGTCCATTTATACCAATCTTTTCTTCCAAATGATCGGAGGGAAGAAGAAATATAAATTTTACCGTTATCCTTTTTTGACCATATTTGACGGCCTTGTGGAGAAGAACTCTCGAATATATCCATCAGGGCACATGCCAAATATTAATACTGGACTCAGATTTATTTTGTTGTTAGTGCTTGCTTTATCTAACTGATGGAGAAAACAGTGCTGACTGTTCGCCCACAATAGTCACATTTGTGTTAGTAAATACTAATAATAATAATCAAATACAAATCGCATTTTATTAAAAATATTTTTTGTGTTAAGATTTAATTATTTTGTGAACAGATTGTTGCTTAAATGATGAATGTTTTGAAAAATTACTTACGTTCCACATACATATCACAGACATGTTCCACAAAATTTTGTGGATGGAATACTGTGGATAACTTCACACACATTAACATTTTTTTTTTGGAAAAATATTCAGCAATGTTACATTTTTGTCGATGTACATATGTCGACATAAATCGTTAAAATTGCAAAATATTTTATTAAAAAGTTAACTTAAGTTGTTTTTAGCAGAAAAAAATTAATAATAGTACATTATATTCTATAAAACTTAATACTTATAAAAACCTAATGCAAAATGTAGCACTTTGACATCATATCTCAATTTCGGTAAAAATCGACTTACGCGATTATTCGTGAAAACCACAGATTTAACGTTTAGTTTAAAGCATTTTCCGTAAAACTATAAAAATGTATTGAACATCTATAAATGTTCCTAAACTCTTATGCTGTGTGTGAATTGAACCAAATATATTTAATCAACTAAAATTTGACATTAGCGTCAAATTACAAATTATAAATTATAAATTATAAATTATAAATTATAAATTATAAATTATAAATTATAAATTATAAATTATAAATTATAAATTATAAATTATAAATTATAAATTATAAATTATAAATTATAAATTATAAATTATAAATTATAAATTATAAATTATAAATTATAAATTATAAATTATAAATTATAAATTATAAATTATAAATTATAAATTATAAATTATAAATTATAAATTATAAATTATAAATTATAAATTATAAATTATAAATTATAAATTATAAATTATAAATTATAAATTATAAATTATAAATTATAAATTATAAATTATAAATTATAAATTATAAATTATAAATTATAAATTATAAATTATAAATTATAAATTATAAATTATAAATTATAAATTATAAATTATAAATTATAAATTATATATTATAAATTATAAATTATAAATTATAAATTATAAATTATAAATTATAAATTATAAATTATAAATTATAAATTATATATTATAAATTATAAATTATAAATTATAAATTATAAATTATAAATTATAAATTATAAATTATAAATTATAAATTATAAATTATAAATTATAAATTATAAATTATAAATTATAAATTATAAATTATAAATTATAAATTATAAATTATAAATTATAAATTATAAATTATAAATTATAAATTATAAATTATAAATTATAAATTATAAATTATAAATTATAAATTATAAATTATAAATTATAAATTATAAATTATAAATTATAAATTATAAATTATAAATTATAAATTATAAATTATAAATTATAAATTATAAATTATAAATTATAAATTATAAATTATAAATTATAAATTATAAATTATAAATTATAAATTATAAATTATAAATTATAAATTATAAATTATAAATTATAAATTATAAATTATAAATTATAAATTATAAATTATAAATTATAAATTATAAATTATAAATTATAAATTATAAATTATAAATTATAAATTATAAATTATAAATTATAAATTATAAATTATAAATTATAAATTATAAATTATAAATTATAAATTATAAATTATAAATTATAAATTATAAATTATAAATTATAAATTATAAATTATAAATTATAAATTATAAATTATAAATTATAAATTATAAATTATAAATTATAAATTATAAATTATAAATTATAAATTATAAATTATAAATTATAAATTATAAATTATAAATTATAAATTATAAATTATAAATTATAAATTATAAATTATAAATTATAAATTATAAATTATAAATTATAAATTATAAATTATAAATTATAAATTATAAATTATAAATTATAAATTATAAATTATAAATTATAAATTATAAATTATAAATTATAAATTATAAATTATAAATTATAAATTATAAATTATAAATTATAAATTATAAATTATAAATTATAAATTATAAATTATAAATTATAAATTATAAATTATAAATTATAAATTATAAATTATAAATTATAAATTATAAATTATAAATTATAAATTATAAATTATAAATTATAAATTATAAATTATAAATTATAAATTATAAATTATAAATTATAAATTATAAATTATAAATTATAAATTATAAATTATAAATTATAAATTATAAATTATAAATTATAAATTATAAATTATAAATTATAAATTATAAATTATAAATTATAAATTATAAATTATAAATTATAAATTATAAATTATAAATTATAAATTATAAATTATAAATTATAAATTATAAATTATAAATTATAAATTATAAATTATAAATTATAAATTATAAATTATAAATTATAAATTATAAATTATAAATTATAAATTATAAATTATAAATTATAAATTATAAATTATAAATTATAAATTATAAATTATAAATTATAAATTATAAATTATAAATTATAAATTATAAATTATAAATTATAAATTATAAATTATAAATTATAAATTATAAATTATAAATTATAAATTATAAATTATAAATTATAAATTATAAATTATAAATTATAAATTATAAATTATAAATTATAAATTATAAATTATAAATTATAAATTATAAATTATAAATTATAAATTATAAATTATAAATTATAAATTATAAATTATAAATTATAAATTATAAATTATAAATTATAAATTATAAATTATAAATTATAAATTATAAATTATAAATTATAAATTATAAATTATAAATTATAAATTATAAATTATAAATTATAAATTATAAATTATAAATTATAAATTATAAATTATAAATTATAAATTATAAATTATAAATTATAAATTATAAATTATAAATTATAAATTATAAATTATAAATTATAAATTATAAATTATAAATTATAAATTATAAATTATAAATTATAAATTATAAATTATAAATTATAAATTATAAATTATAAATTATAAATTATAAATTATAAATTATAAATTATAAATTATAAATTATAAATTATAAATTATAAATTATAAATTATAAATTATAAATTATAAATTATAAATTATAAATTATAAATTATAAATTATAAATTATAAATTATAAATTATAAATTATAAATTATAAATTATAAATTATAAATTATAAATTATAAATTATAAATTATAAATTATAAATTATAAATTATAAATTATAAATTATAAATTATAAATTATAAATTATAAATTATAAATTATAAATTATAAATTATAAATTATAAATTATAAATTATAAATTATAAATTATAAATTATAAATTATAAATTATAAATTATAAATTATAAATTATAAATTATAAATTATAAATTATAAATTATAAATTATAAATTATAAATTATAAATTATAAATTATAAATTATAAATTATAAATTATAAATTATAAATTATAAATTATAAATTATAAATTATAAATTATAAATTATAAATTATAAATTATAAATTATAAATTATAAATTATAAATTATAAATTATAAATTATAAATTATAAATTATAAATTATAAATTATAAATTATAAATTATAAATTATAAATTATAAATTATAAATTATGAATTATGAATTATGAATTATGAATTATGGATTATGAATTATGAATTATGAATTATGAATTATGAATTATGAATTATGAATCATGAATTATGAATTATGAATTATGACTCATAAATCATGAATCATGAATTATGAATTATGAGTTATGAATAATGAATTATGAATTATAAGTTATGAATTATGAATTAAGAAGTACGAATTATGAGTTATGAATTATTCATTTATGAACTCCCCTTTGTATCTTTTAAATAATCTTTGGATTAAATTAACGTATTCAAAAATAATTTCTGATGTTCAGTTGACTTATTTTGAATTGTAGTCGTGATAGAAAATTTTTTGTATATGTTGAAATTTCAGCTGAATTTTTTCGCGTTTTGGTTGATGGATGAGAACTTATTGAAATTTACTTGAATATATTTGAATTGAAGTAGTAATCCATATCTTTTACATTTCAGTGTAGGTTTGTCTAATCCTGATTAATATTTTTTAAATTTTAGTTACTAACTGTTGAGTCTCTATTGATGCACTCGGATTTAAAAATATCTCTTGACTTAAAATTTGTGTGTTTAGGTTTTCAAATTTAAATTGATGAGTTTTAAATTTTAGTAGACTTGTTTTGAAAAGCAATTCGATTAATACATTTTGAATTACAATTTATAATAATACGTCAAATCATGTATGTATATTGAATTTTAATTTACGTTATTTGAATTTTGGTTGGAATCACTTAAATTGTATTTGAAGTCTTTTTCTTCTCTATGGGTGTTACATGAAACTTTAGTTCACATATGTTTTTTAAAGTATGAACTGCCACTGATTTCTTTTGAATTTAATTTGACGTCATCTGAATTGAATTCAATATATTATGTATTTGGAAAGGCCATTAAAACAGTTTTGATTTTAGTCTGTGTTTTGAATTTCAATTCACGGCTTTCAAATACAATTGGTGTATTTTCAATTTCATTTGAAATTGTTCAGATATGAAATAATAATACTTAATTCTTTAGGATTTTTTTCAGTTCTAAAAAGAGAATAGCTTTGTTTTTAATATTTTTCCAATTTTGAAAGGAATTTGTTTACTTTTTCTACCTGAAAATGACACAAATTTCTTTCAAAATTGGAAAAATTATAAAAAAAAGCTAAAATAGTGTGTACGGGAACAAAGCAAATGTCAATATTATACTTAACTTCTCACCGAATGAAAAAACATGGAAAATATTAAAATCATTCAAGCCTGTCGCAATTTGAAAAAATCTAAATTTTTTTTAACATTAAAATATAAACATATACATATACATATATAAAGTTTTTAAATTCATCTAATCTTTTATTTTTAATATTAAAATACACGCCGGAAATACACGTTGTTTGGATGCAAAATTTAACCTGTTTGTAGCTTATCGCAAATGTAGTATACTTGTGTCCAAACACATTGTATTTGCTATTCAATTTTACATGGTTGAGACATAAAGATTAATTGGTTCTAATACATGTTTTTGTTATCTAACTGTGGATTTATTTGTTGAAATCTGCTGAAAACAAAAACCTGGCAGACGACAAAGAAATAATGAGGCAGCAGATCTTCAATTCGTGAAAACAATGCTTGCGCAAACATTTTCATGTTTCCTGCAATATGCTGCTTGGGCTGTTTTTTTTTTAAGCGTATGGCAATTCAGTTCAATGTAAAACTTTTATATGAGATACAGAGTCTCAATTCAATTTTAGATTCAGGAAGTGTTAATCAAAATTTTACGATTTTTTGCAAATTCTTTAAATGTGAAAAATAGCAATTCCATTAATTATATTGCAAATAGTTTCTCAGCTCCATTTGAAATTCATCCAATTTAAAACACACATAACCAAATTCTTAAGTAGTTTTAGTTGGATATTTTCAATTTCAGTACAATTTTTCTCATTTTCATTTTATCATATCATATTTAATCACATTATTTCATATTCAATTTTAAATGTTGTAGTAATCCTAAGATAAAGTTTTGAATTTATAAAATTAATCCTTGAACAATTCCCATTTCATTACGATGACAACAAAACTCGGCAGTGTTTAGCAATTGAATTAAACAATTTCAACTTCCCACATAATATTTCACATATAAAATAAATTTATTTATTTATCACAATCGAACATTCTATTCTCATCACTTGAAACACGGTTTTCTAAACATTTGAGCTTTGGCACGAATCCATTTATTGCAAACTGAAAGTGAAATAAAGAACAGAAATGAGAACAGGCAATTTGAAAATATATGAAAAGACAACTGCCAACGATAGCAACATCAAGTGATTGACACATACCCCACTTGGAACCGACGATGACAGGACATGCAGCATGCAGAGTACGCCAATCACCCACGACTTGATTATTCAGATTGTACCAAACAACAGCAGATCCTTTGCGTGGAAAAACTGCAGTTTGGATGTTAGGGAAGACGGTGGCACCACCCTGTTCCACGTCGGACAGCTATGAAAATGAGATTTGTAACAAAGCATTTGTTTCACTAACTTGCAGTCAGTCACTGGACACACTTACATAGAATAAAACAGTGGATATGCGATCACCCTCTTGATACACTACGTCATCTCTCTGGAATGTGTCAAAATTTGTGATAACTTTTTGCTTTAAATTGTTTTCAAAATACCTACATCTGTGGCATTAAAGAAGTCATAATGTGTATCATAATGCCCACCCAGACCATAATTCATAACCTGCAGCATTTCCGACCCTTTTATATCGAATCCAGTCATATCCTTTATACGTTGGTTGAGCCGTAGCGTTGTATTGGACGTATCATCTTGGAACCAAGAAAACTTCGATGTTCTTCCATCAACAACTTCTGATTTGTTTCGATCCTCATTGTACACTGTGGCTCTTTTCAAATTGGGTTTTGCTAATTCCTGTAAATCTTGAATCTCTCTATCTGATATTACATCGTGATACAGGACTAGGTACGGGTCAAGATGAATAATTTCCATTTTTAGTGGTGCCAGACGAACAAACGCCGATGTGGTGGTATTGTAAACGCAATGGAGACGCGATGTCGTATGGGAGAACCCGCCGCGACATCCCAATTCATAGGTAGTGGGAGGAGGGTTTTCATACTGTAATTCACGTTTGGACAAATTAAGAAAAATGTTAATCACAATTTTTCAAATTCAATTGATGACTTGATTATTTTTAAATTTCAATTCGTTGTGCTTCGAATTATGAATTATGAGTTATGAATTATGAATTATCAATTACGAACTATGAATTATGCGTTATGACTTATGCATTATGAATTATGAGTGCACAATTATGCATTATGAATAATGAACTATGAATTAGGAATTATGATTTAGGAATTATGAACTATGCATTATGAATTATGAATTGTGAATTCTGAGTTATGAATTATGAATAAGGAATTATGAATTATAAATCATAAATTATGAATTATGAATTATAAATTAAAAGTAATGAATTATGAATTATAAGTTATGAATTATTAATTATGAATTCTAAGTTATGAATAATGAATTGTAAATTATGAATTATGAATAATGAATTATGAACTATGAAAGGTGCATTTTGAATTATGAATTACGAATTACGAATTATGAATTATGAATTGTGAATTATGAGTTATGAATTATGAACCATGAACTATGAATTATTGAGTTATGGATTCTGAAATATGAATAATGAATTATGAATTCCTAATTGTGAATTGTGAATTGTGAATATGAATTACGAATAATGACTTATGAATTATGAATTGTGAGTTATGAGATATAAATTACGAATTATGAGATATGAATTATGAGTTATGAATTATGAATTATAAATTATAGTTTCCGAATTATGAATTATAAATAATGAATTATGAATTACGCATTATGAATTGTGAATTGTTAATTGAGAATTATGAATTCTAAGTTATGAATTATGAACTATGGAATTATGGGTTATGAATTGTGAATTCTGAGTTATGAAATATGAATTATGAATTATAAATTATGAATTATGGATTATGAAATATGAATTATAAATTATGAATAAAGAATTATGAATTATAAATCATCAATTATTATTATTATGAATTATCAATTATTGAATTATCAAGTATGAATTGCGAATTATGAATTACGAGTTGTGAATGAACTTGCGACTTGTGAAATATGATTTATGAATTATGAGTAATAAATTATGAACTATAAATTATAAATTATGAATTATGAATTATAAATTGTGAATTACGAATTATGAGTTATGAATTGTGAATTGTTAAAAATGAATTATGAACTATGAACTATGAATAATGAATTGTGAATTATGAGTTATGAATTGTGAATCATGAACTATGAGTTATGGAGTTATGCACTGTGAATTCTGAATAATGAATTACGAATTCCTAATTATGAATTATGAATTGTGAATTATGAATTACGAATAATGACTCATGAATTATGAATTGTGAGATATGAAATATGAATTACGATATGAAATATGAATTATGAATTCTGAATTCTGAATTATGAATTATGGAATTATGGTTTCTGAATTATGAATCGTGAATTATGAATCATGAATTGTGAATTTTGAATTGTGATTTCTGAATTATGAATTATGATTTATATAGTTATGGATACTGAATTGTAAATTCAGAGTTATGAAATATGGATTATGAATAATAAATTATGAATTATAAATAATGAATTATGAATTATATATTACGAACTATGATTTATGAATTATATATAATGAACTGTTATGAATTATGAATTATCGATTATAAATTCTGAATTATGAATTGTGAATTATGAATTATGAGTTATGAATGATGAATTGTGAATTGTGAGTTATGAAATATGAATTATGAATAATAAATTATGAATTATAAGTTATGAAATACGAATTATAACTTATGAATTATGAATAATAAATTATGAATTATAAATAATGAATTATGAATTATGTATTACGAACTATGAATTATGAATTATGTATTATGAACTATGAATTATGAATTATGGATTATGGATTATGAATTATGAATTATCAATTATCAATTATAGATTATAAATTGTGAATTGTGAATTATAAGTTATGAGTTACGAATTATGAATTATGATTTATGAATTATGAAATATTAGTTATAAATTATGAATTTTGAATTTTGAACTATGATTTATTAGTTATGAACTATTAATTATGAATTCAAATTTACATTGTTTTAATCGTCTTTGAATTTAGATTAACATATTCAAAAATTATTTATGATGTTCAGTTGACTTATTTTGAATTGCAGTCAATGATCTTCATTGTTCAAGTCATGTTTTTTTTTAATATCAGTTCATGTGTTTTAATTGAAAAAACATTGTTTGCATATCTTAAAATTTCCTTTAAAATTTCTCGCTTTTCAGTTGATAGCTGGGAACTTCAATTAATGTATTTCAAAATTTAATTGATTACATTTAAGGGAAGTTTTTAATTTTGAGTTAATATCTTTTGAATCTCTTTGATACCCACGAATTTCAATATATCTATTGACTTAAAATTAGTGTGTTTAGATTTTGAAATTTAAAATTTAAATTGATGGGTTTTAAATTTGGATAGAGTTGATTTGAAAAGCAATATGTACATTAAACCGACTCATTTTGTATGGTGCCAAAAAAAAGTGTTTCTGTTCCACCCCCTGAAATGTTCCTTGACTTGTTTTTTTATGAGTCGCAAAATATTTCGCGTCTAGGATTAAAACCCCGTGAGCTGGACCGTTTTGAAAAAAAGGCTTTTTTTTTGCAGAATATCTTTTAAAAAAGGCCTTGGCAGAACATTTGTTGGCATGTTTTTCACACCGTCGGATGCGTCTTTAAAAATGCTTTCCTATGATTATAATATTGCACATATTATCTTTAGTTAACTATCAAAAATCTTTGAAAAACTCAAAAAAATCCTTTTTTTAAAAACGGTCCAGCTCACGGGGTTTTAATCCTAGACGCGAAATATTTTGGGAATCATCAAAAAACAAGTCAAGATACATTTCAGGGGGTGGAACAAAAACACTTTTTTTTTGTGAGTCAGTCTAATGTACATATTTTCAGAATTTCAACTGAAATATTTTGAATTAAGGTTTAAGTACTGAGTTTAGAAGTACGTTATTTGAATTTCGATTGGAATCATTTAAATTTTATTTGATGTCATTTAAATCTCTGGGGATGTAACATCAAATTTTAATTGGCATAAATATGTTAATTTAAAGTATTAACATTTCCTTTAAAACGATGTGCTTGAACTGCAATTGATGTCTTTTGAATTTAAGTTGATTTTAACAGAATTGAATTTAATGTATTCTGTGTTTTGAATGGCAGTTAATGTATTTCTAATTTTTATCTGTTTATGAATTTCAATTAACGTCTTTTCAATTTAAACTGGTGTATTTTAATTTTCAACTGATGCTGTATAAATCTGTGTCAAAAAGGAAAAACGTCTTAAGTGCACTTAGGAAAATATTGACTAAGTGCACTACCATAACCACTGGAGTCTCAATTACCTCAAGATCCAGTTTTTTCTTAATTTGACTAATGTATCAGGAAGTCATACACCAGATATTGTTTACATATCTAATTAAATGTAAGACCTTCTCATGGAAAATACCTCCTAAAGATGCATACATAAAAAAGTTGGAAATGCACATAAGTCGTTTTTCCTTTTCGGCACAGAAATTTAGAAGGACGTTTTGCCAATTTCAATTGCTGTATTTGGTATTTAAAATAATAGTTATTGAAGTGATTTATTGCTTTTTAATTTACGTGGAAAATTTTTGAAATTAAATTAAAATTTTTTGATTTTCAATTGTTAATGGTATACTTATATCGCCCAGCATTTGAGACATTGCTATTTTACTTAAATTGTACCTTAAATGGCGGATCCGTATTAACCTTTGCCACATATTCAATATCATTTCTACGCTTCATCAAACCAGCATCTTCTGGCATAAGTTCAGAGGCGGTTTTTATGGAAACCAAGGCATCCGCAGGACGATCTAGGTTAACAACAATAAATAATCACCGTCGCCGTGTATTTAAGATACCATACATTTAACTCATCATCATACTTTGTTGCAATAAAGTTTCCGCATATAAAGACCAAATCTTCTCCTCTCCAAAGTCCACAATTCGTGTGTAATCCGAAGCAACAAAGGAACCTATGGCGCTATAAATCCAAAATGCCGCAAGATAATATCCTTCTGCTTTGAACAAGTGATAACCAATAAAATATTGATCGATCGCCTTCAGTTTAACACTAAGTGAGATGATGATGAGAACTTAGTTGTCTCTGATTTTGCTTGAGACGTCAATAAAACTTACTTATACTGTTTGCCATTCAAAAGTCCTTTAGCCATATCGCTGGCTTTCAAATCGTATGTTTCCTGTAAACGATAAATTGCTTCGGAGGCTTCATGCAAGTCTAGTGTTGTAGGCATTTCCGGTCGATATTTTTGAAGAACGTTTAAATAAGCTGGAAGGGATTTAAGTTAGGACTTAAAAACAAATTGGTAGGATCATTTACTGAAGAACTTACATTCACCCAGAGGTTTCTGCATAAACAACTCTATATTGGGCCAGTCATGATGCATTCGACGAATCAATGAAAATCCATTCAGCGGATTATGAAGATACTCTTCTGGATTTGCAATGGCTTTTTGATTCTCAGTTCTTAGTTCATTAATTAAACTTGGGAGAAAATTTATACGAAAGTTTTAAATGATAGAATTCCATAAATTGAAAAACAAATTAGAAAACTGTGTTATTTTTTTTTATCTTGATTCATTTATAAGTACATTTTGAATTGTATGATGGTTCAGCTGTAGCCGCACAGGGGTTCAGAATCCATTTCCTTCGGCCAAGATTCTGTGTCTTTTGATATAGAAACCACTTCTAAGTTCTGTAAAAATCTGATTGTAGGCAACTAGTCAAGGATTATTGCGATATATAAACATTGACAATCGGACAGTATTCCAAAAAAAAAGTTTACTACCTTTTTCACGATTTGCGATGAAACAAGAATTTTGGTTGTATTATTTTATGTGTTTTTAACATATCTGGACATATTTGTTCATAATGCCCACAAAAAAACTAAAAATTGTTTTGTTTCTTGAACTGTATCTCATTCAGTCTGAAAGGGATAATTGTAAACTACGGAAAGGAAAAATTTCTGTATGCCCAAATATACTCTCAAACTAGCTTTGTTTGGTGTTTATAATTGCGGTAAACGAAACAACCTATTCCATTCCTTTGTAATAAATAAAATAAACCTTTAGGGGAACCGAAAGCCTTTCACAACAAACGATATATGCAGGTAACTCTAAGTTCAAGAAAACTTTGATGAGAACCAAAGAACGTTTCCATTAAGTGACCTATCGCTAACCGCAACCGTGTTAGAGTAACTTCAAACTCAAAAAGAATTCACGAGAAACGAAAATTTTTTGAATCAAATTTATGTAGCGATTAACGCAAACTACACCATGTCAAATAGAAATTACAAATGTCAATTTAATCTTTGTTTAAGTTAATAAGAAATCTTAAAACGCCAGTTGAGACAAAGTTTCCTTTACGTGATATAAATGGTGACTGGGTTACAACAGATGAGGGAAAAGCTAAACTTTTTGCGGAGCACTTGAGTGAAGTTTTCCGTCCCAATCTATGTACTAACAGTTTTAGTCTATCGAATGTAGCGTGCAACACGGAGACATCTATAGTCACATTGGATATAACGGTCGGGGAGGTTGTCAATGTTATAAAGCAAACAGCAAATCCTAGAAAAGCTCCTGGTTATGATCTAATAACACAGAGGATGATATCAGAACTTCCGCTAATAGCTATCGAGTTCCTCGTACGTCTGTTCAATAATATAATAAAATATAGCTACTTCCCTAATGCGTGGAAAATGTCTCTAGTGAAAATGATATTAAAGCCAGGAAAGGACAAAACTTTAGCTTCATCATCATTCACCGATGAGCTTGTTACCATGCCTATCAAAACTCTTCGAGAGAGCATTTCTTTCAAAACTTAAAAGCCTCACTTCGCTTCATAATATCATCCCTGATCACCAATTTGGCTCTAGGGAGGGCCAGAGAACTCTACAATAAGTAAATCGTTTGACCAACGAGATTAGAAAAGCTTATGAAAAAAGAGAATACTGTTGTGCTGTATTCTTAGATGTTGCTCAGGCATTTGACAAGGTCTGGCATGAGGCATGAGGGTCTATTACATAAAATTAAAAAATATCTGCCAGTTAATACACATTCCCTCTTCGAAAGTTACTTGGAAAATAGATATTTTAGAGTCAAGCAGGGAGAGATAATTACGGATAAATACAAAATATATGCCGGGGTCCCGCAGGGAAGTGTTCTCGGTCCTTTTCTTTTTCTTATATTTACAGCTGACCTCCCCACGAGAAGCGATCTGCTTACGTCTACCTTTGCAGACGATACGGCAATACAGAGCTCTCATAGAAACCCATGTAAAGCCGCCGAAAATCTTAGCTTACATGTCCAAACAATCTAATCTTGGATTGCTATCTGGAGGATAAAAGTAAACGAGAAGAAGAGCAAGCAAATCACGTTCACATTAAACGCAAGAACTTGCCCACAAATACAACTCAACAGTGTACCAATTCCCTTATGTGATGATATTACTTATCTGGGTATACATCTACCTGGAAAAGGCATATAGAAGCCAAGAAGGCACAAATAAAGCTGAAGACGCATCAACTGCATTGGCTACTTAACTCGAGCTCAAGGCTGAGATTAGAATATAATATCCAGATTTACAACACTGTGATTAAGCCTATTTGGTCATATGGGGCCCAGATAGTGGGAAACGTGGAAGTAATCCAAAGAGTGCAGTCTAAAATACTACGGTTAATTACTGGTGTCCCTTGGTATGTTAGAAATGAGAACCTACGCAAAGATTTAAAGATACCTGCTGTAAGAGACGAACTCCAGCGCATCAACCAGAGTCGTATTCAAAAACTGGAACGGCACACAAACCCTCTGGCTAGAAAGTTGATAATAACAGCAACTTCATCCCGACGACGAAGAAGAGATTTCCCATCAGTTTTATAAATCAACCAATCCCTGACGCCATAATTCAGAGGCCCGGCCCGCTTAAACAACAATTTAATTAATAATAATTGAATTAAACTGATTAGAATATAAGATTCGAATACTTAGTCTGTGTTTATACATGCAACTTTAGGTCCGCAACTTTGAAAAACTCTGCCGACGTTCTGGAGTTTTTAGGAGAGAGAGGTAAGAAGAACGGAGGGGGAAAAAAGTAGCAACTGCTTTGCAACTCCGTTTTGTTTTCTTTCGCAGTGAAGTTGGCTGTAGAATAATTTGACGTTTTTCTTTAAAAGTTGTTTCTTTTTATGGTTGAAACAACGACGCGGTGTGAATAAATAAATAAAATAAAATATGTAGTGATTTGTAATTAAGTGTAGCGAAGCCGAAGTAATTTGTTAAAAAAAGTGTAACTCCGTCTAAAGAAATAAAAAAGTGTTTAATGCAAATTAAAACCAAAATTTTATTATCTCATTATTTACCATCGGCGTTTCGCGGTTTTTTGCATCTGTAGTTGCGGGGAAAAAAAAGCAAATGAGATAAAAAAAATCAATGAGTGTTCGAACTGACGGACGATGTGTTAACACGTTTTTGCTACATGGCACCTGTTCGATTTCTATGAACACATTAGTAAATGTTACATTGGAAAATAAAAAATAATAGTTTTTTTGTATACACCGGGCAATGCTGAACATCAAATGACTCGCTTTGTTTGGCCATAGCAACAACAACGAAACAACCAAACACACACAACATCACACATACTTTGTCCGAAGTAGCTGACGTATACGTGTGTCACATAACCACATGTTTGCCATATCATCAGCAACGAAAAAGCCAAACACACAACATCACACATGCTTTGTACGAAGTAGCTGACGTATTAGTGTGTCACCACAAAATCGACTGCGCAAGCCCAAATGAAATTTTGCGTGGCTATGCTTTATATCTCCGTTCAACAACAGCAACAGACACATGAACATACATACATTATTATGTTAATACATACGCTATAGACACAATTTCGTTTGCCTCACCCCTACTACACCACTCTTTCATTGCTCTCTTGCTCGCTCATTTTTGTTTCGCAGTCGCAGAAAGTCTGGTTTTAGCAGCAGCATAAAATCTGGTTTTAGCAGCAGCATATCTGTCTTTGATAGATTTAGTCCCTATACGCCGCTATAGATGTTAACACATCAAAAACTTTTGTTTTTATTTGAATTAAATTAACAGTTTTAACTAATTAGCTAAAAACCCAAACACTAAATTAAAAACCTAAAAGTGATGAAGTGTTTTCACTTATTTATTTCTCCCAACACTTTTAGTCTGTATACAGAAAAATGATGTACGAATGTCAGAAGTAACAACATTGAACACAAGATTTTCACAATTTCAAACGCGGACAAGTTGCACGTGTAAACACATATTGCAACTGCAAAAGAGAATCGTAAAGAGCTGCAGCAGAGTTTTTCAAAGTTGCAAACTTATAAGTTGTATGTGTAAACTCAGACTTATTGTTAGGCTCCTTAAGAGCAGATTCAATAAAAAAAAAACCCACAGTATGGATAAAAAATTTTGAATAGAGTTTTATTGACATTTGAGAATTCTATTGAGGATTTAAAATAAATCATTTGAAATTTACCGTAAAAGAGTTAGAGTCACTTCAAACGATATGTTGTAGATATCAAATTGAAGTTCAAAAATGTCAGTTTAGTTTTGAAAAAAAAAATGAGTTAAAATTTAAGAGACATCATTTCAAATTTAAATGATATCAGTTGAATTCTAGAACAATTTCATTGAAATTTAAAGTATATTAATTGAAATTTGAAAAGACATTAATTGCAATTTAAAGGCCTAGTATATAAAATCGGTTAACTATTTTTGAATTGCAACTGACGAATTTAAAATTCCATTTGAGGTCCGAAAATGCAACTTATATGTTTTTAAATTTCAATTGATGTACTTTAAACTTCAACAGGAATTTTAACTTTCAAATGATTTATTTTAAATCTAAAATAGGTCTTTTAAATTTAAAAAATGACTAAGTGGAAAAGCGCGTAGACTTGCTTTCCATTTCAATGGAAGCATAAATTCAGTAGAATACCTCTTTAATGAAGATTCACTTCTACCCATATTAAATGCTATTCAGAGAAAATCAAGTTGTTGAAGCCAGTTGAACGATTTTGTGTTTATGTCTTAAATTTTAATGATGAACATTTACGTTTGAGCCAAATTTAGTTAGAAGCCCCCACCTATATTCGAAAGTCTTGAGCAAAATATACGGTGAAAAAACTTTTAAATTGTTTCAAACTTGATTTCTCCAACTTGATTGATTTTTTCCAAACTGAAAAAATAAACGAATTTTTTTTGAAAAGGTACCAGCATTCTTTCCTTCCTCATTATTATCTCCATTACGATGGAAGGCTGCAGTAAATCCGAACAAGAAAACCAATATGTTGCTGGCGTACGCTGACCACATAGACAACATTGGGCGAAATTTGCGAGAGGTTACTGCAGTATTTTCAGGGATCGAAAGGGGATCAGCGAAGGTGGGTCTTGCTGTTAATGAGGGCAAGACAAAATTTATGGTGTCAACGACTAGAGCAACATCTATACTTGGTCTGCACTTGAACGTTGACAGCCGATTTAATTTTGAAGTGGTAGATGAATTTGTCTACCGTGAACAAGGACGACAACGTCAGCCTGGAGATATATAGGAGAATTGTGCTTGCAAATAGATGCTATTTTGGGCTCAGCAAGCAGTTTAGGAACAACGCCCTCTCTCGACGGACAAAAGTCCAGCTATATCAGACACTCATTTTACCTGTCTTGACATATGGCTCCGAAACTTGGGTCATCACAAGCGGATGAAAAACACCTGGTAGTTTTCGAGAGAAAAATTCTCAGTAAAATATATGGTCCTGTTAGGGAAAACGGTGAGTACCGTCGTCGTTGGAACCAAGAGCTGTATATATTATATTGTGCCGTTGACCTAGCTAGACGAGTCAAATTGGGCCAATTGCGTTGGCTAGGCCATGTTATCAGAATTGATGAAGATGATCCAGCGCGAAAGGTTTTTGATAACGTACCCGATGGAAGCAGGAAAAGAGGACGACCAAGACTCCGCTGGAAAGACCGGGCAGAAGAAGCCCTCCGTATCCTTGGTGTTACCAACTGGCGAGAAAAGGGGAAGGATGGAGCCGGTAGGAAGAATATGTTGAAATTTGTTTAATTGTTTGTTTAATTAATATGTGTAAGACGTCTGACCTCATGAGGTTGTAAAATAGTCAATAAAAGTAAAAAAATAGTATTAACCTCTTTCATTGTTTTCCTAAATTTTTAGAAGGATATAAAATTTAAAAAGTTTCCGAAAGTCACAAAGGCAGCCTTGAACGTAAATAGGCTATTTGAACAAAGTTTTCAATTTTCGACTTTGGGGAATGTTTCGATAGCTTGTTGATTTTTAAACAGTTTTTAAATCGAAATTGTAGACTAAAATGTTGGTCACTAGCTACCAAACACGACTGATCTTGGTTGGGAAAGCTCAATTTGAACAAAACAACCTCAGATTTTCATAAGAGATTTCTTTGAGAGTAAAAATCTTTCATTGTGCCGACCAACCAGCCGAGGTATTTATTTGGGGTACCACAGCGTGCTTGTAAACATCTACGTTTTTCAGTAAATGATAGGCGTGTGACATAATATAGCTAAATACCTAATGTCATTCCGATCGGCAGAGATTTACTGTACGTTATCATATTGACCATCATACCCGGAAGGGTACAGAATTTGCAAATTCAGGCCGCAATGTTGCAAGTGAGTGCGTCACATAGACTGGTTGTTATTCGGTAGATAGATATATTACACTGTGTGTAATTTTGCAAGTCTTGGAAATATAACCATATACGGACACCACTTCGTGATAAAAGACAAAAAACAGACCCGTGTCTCCCAGTTTTGCCCGAAGTCATGCACTTTTTTTATGGACCCCCAAAGATTTGGGGCCCCGGTGTCATTATTTCAAAAAAGTGTTCATTTCGTCAGGCTCATATCATGCAAACCGTTCAGAATTTTGATTTACTTTTTCAGGAAAATTTGTAGCTCTTGTTGTAAAAAACAAAAATTGTGTACATATAAAATCAAACAAACTTCATCTTCAACGTCAAAATCGCAAAAAAATCGATTTTTTTACCTTTTCCCCTTGTTTAGGCCCATAGGTAGTAAACCGTTCAAAATTCAATGAAACAATCAACTACAGAAATGTACCTAACATCTCAGTAAACAACTTTCTAGAACATACGAACTTCCTTGCAAAAACTAACTGCATTCTAAGGGTTAATAATGAATTTTGTCATATTTCATCTTTTATCTAGCACTTGGGCTAAGATTTGTGTTTGGAGTGTTCTGACACATACAGTGATATTTTATGGCGATCATTTTTGTAGAACAGTTTGACCACGCCTCCGTCATTTTGGAGCAGTTTTTTGCAAGTTTTCAAAAAGAAAGTAAAAATTATGGTCATGGTTATTGTTCCACAAAAATGTTTATCTGAATCCATTTTATAAAACTTCTGAACATAGTTTGTACCTCGGAAGTAAGGAACGCACAATTTTGCATCCCGATATGTTGCACGAAAGTTCCATGGGGCTTAAAATTGACCCTCCCTAAAAAAAAAAATGCTGATCAGATCTGGCTAAACGCCAAAATCCGTTGATAGAACCCCATCATTTTTTTTTTGGTGTCGCACAGTGCATTTAGTTAAAATCTATAGTGTAACAAAAATTTACTACTTTCTCAAACCGATTTTTTATCTCCCATACAAATCCGATAAATCCTCAAACATACAACAGGTAATAATTAACTTCGGAATTAGATAATATTTTTGGCAACCTCAATCTGCTATTGAATATGGACAAATTTACGATTCCCATTTGGGTAACTGAAAGTTGGTCGGCTTCAACAAATATAAACTTTTTTAATGAAATGTGAACTCTGTGGATGACTTATGGTGATGATATGCACTTATATAAGTCGCTTCACCTGACTGACATTTCTGTACTGGTTTTTGTTTGTGTTGCTTATTAAATTGTCGGAAACAAAAAAGGTTTGAAGTCGGCTGACAAGTTTATAAGTTACAGTCCATGAAAGTTATAGTCATATTTCCTATTTCTAAACCTAAAGAAATGGCTCGGCGGAATGAGATTTACCCCCAACGATAAAATTATTGATCAAACAATGCCTATTTTATGGACCTCGAAAAATTCTGTTTTTTGGAAGGAATTTAAAAATTGGAGAAACGTTGGACTAGGTGTATTGAGCTAAAAGGAGATTACGTTGGAAAATATTTTTTTGTCTGCAAAAAAAAATTGTATTTCATTCAAAGAGTCACGGACTTATTGATCCGCCCTTACTACGAGCACAACTAGATTTTTAAAAATATATAAAACAAACTGTCTGGTTGTTTGTTGCCAATGTACAGACAAATTCAAATGTTTCTATATATTTCTTTTTTTAATTTACTTTTCTTTTAACTTCATATCACTTCTTACTTTTTTAAGGCATTAACCTTTGCCTGCAGCTCATCGGTATATTTTTCGACCGTGTCTATTAGAAGTTGTTCCTTAAACAGAAGCTGTTCCATATCAGCAACGGAGGTGGAAAAACTTTTCTCTTTTTCACCATGACATCGCGCATGTTTTCCACAAAATATCACTACAAATATCGTTACAACTAGAGTCAACGAACCCTTAACACACATATTCCGAGAAACGCGAGCTTAATACAAAAAATTTGCAGATTCAGTCTTTTGCTAGCGCGTTGTGCCAAACACTAAATCTTTTGTTTTACTGAATCAGAGTAATTATTTTCAATTTGCTCTAGGGGGTGTTGATTTTAGTTGACGTTGCGGTTTTTTGGTCTTGCAACTGGCGTTTTCTTATCGATTTCTTGAACTGCCACTAATGACTCTGATTCTTTTGAAATAGAAAATTCAAACAACTGCAAATACTCTATTCTATTTCTGTTTAGATAAGGCTCAGTTCAGTTATGTTTATTATATTTGTATCGATATGGTTTTGTTGGTTAGTGTATTCGATGCGAAGTACATAATTAATAATAACAGGGGCGTGGTATTTTATGTGGTAAAAGTGAGTGAGTGAGCAAGCGAGTAGGTAAGAAGTTATTAAGGCATTGTGAAAGTTATGCGAAAGAAATTGCTACCGCAAGAAGAAACGCATTACGTAGATTTTACACAACAGATCGCAGCTAAAAGAATCATCAAAATTTTAATTTTTTTTAGTAGAGGCAAAAATCTGGTATTGCTGAGTTAAAATGCAAAAAAATTTTACTTATTTTCAAAGCATTTCCTTCATAGAGTAATGATGTATAGAGACGCCACCTCTCTCAGTAAATTGAAGACATTTGGTGTGTTGTAGATGGGGGGTTGGATATTGGGAAGTGTTGCTTTAATAATACCAGATAGAGGCAATAGCTCAAGCCGTCCAACAATAAATCAGCAACGGCATTTCGATTCGTGCGCTAAAATTTTTGTGTAAATACACCACAAAAATACACTAACAATAAAATATGACAAACAAGTCCAAAATACGTTTAAATTTCAAAATAGTTCATCAAAACGACATGAAAAATTTAAGTCAACAATTTTTGTAATTCCACCTGGTTTAAGTCAATTTACGCCAAATAACTCTCTGTCAGAAATGTAAATGTCAGATGAGAACAACGGCGTCTCTATACATCATTACTATATGATTTCCTTCATATCTGGCACTTTTGGTTTTCAAATATTTTAAACAGTACAGGTTAATGAATTTGAAAGTACTATGAAGCAATACCTATCAAAGCCACCAACTTCTACTTATAAAACACTTTAAAAACAAAATAGCCAGCATTAAAACAAATTCAAAACAATTAAAAGCATTCCCATATTTCATTATAATTGGCATCCGATTCCACAACCTGCATTTACATTGCCTGAGCAAATACAAATTCAAAATTGTTTAATTGTCATTGCGAACAATGGTAATTCTTTTGCATTTACATTAAATAAAATAAATGCAAAGGACATGTCAGTCACTATTGAACGAAATTGTGATTGACTGGGGCAAGTGGTACCGTTTTCGCATAGTAGTCAATTGTATATGTCATAATTTAGTATATGAAAATTTAAATCCATCTACATTTGAAAACAAGCAATTATCCCGTGTTTTCACACACCTCGTTTGAAATCGTTTCGTAAAGACTTTAGAACTATTAAAGTATACTCATTTACTTTCAGACCCCCAAAAATATTTTCGCCCATTGTGCGAAAACAAGGAATTCTCCTTTGTTCTCATATACCTCATTAAAAAGCTCTTCGCAAACGCTTTCAGCCGTCTCCACTGATCTAGTCAATCTGCAATGGAAGCCCAATCAAATCGTAGACTATAACGCAAATAATCGCCCATCGACACCAAATATAAAAATGGTGCCCATGCCCATATTTTAACATAAGCAAGCCTTCGAGGAAGAAGGTTTTGCGGCCACGAACAAAACGACAGTTGAACTTCGTCCTTCTCATTGTAGCATGCTGTGTTCAAATGGAATACCTTGTTGTACAACTTGTATGATACTGCACGTAAATATAAAACCTCGGCTTTCCCACATATGTACACTGGGTCTGGCGAGGCCCAATATGTTTGTTTAGCTACTACCGTGTAGCCGATCATACTCTAATTAAAGTCATTCAATTTGTATTTAACATCCCTTGAACGTAAATAATATTTAAATTGTTATTATTTTGATAATGAAACCCAATACAAAAATTTCTGTCAGGTGAACTGGCTTAAACACGCCATCGCCCTTAGCCATTCATTGGGACCAAGTGCCATTAAAAATTTTTGTGAAGTCGACCAACCTTCAATTTCAATGGCAAATTGACCTTGGTTGGTTGGTTGAAAAGGCTGCAAGACAGCACGCTGTCTAGCACACTTAGGCTAAAGAAGCCCATTGTGATACCTGCAGGTTCCTTTATAGCAACTATTGACTAGTCGTCTAGCCAATTTGCCCTTTCAATGAATTTGTCTATAAAACCTACAGGAATATCCCCTTTTTGAACTTTGGGATAGACTACCGGATCATGACTACCAGTCATGAAAAAGCCTGTCAAAATACCGCTCGGAAACGGTGTAAAACTGTAGGTCCCAATCAGAGTGTGTAAGGCTCTGCCTTCATGATAGGTGATGGGAAACTTAAGTCTTTGCCACATAAAATTTGGTATTTAATTTCGTTTTAAAAAATTGCTAATATAGACATAGAACCTCATTCGACCAACGAAAGTTTTCAGTACATTGTCGATGGCTTAGGCCTCTATTTCGTGTTTTAAAGCCTCAGTGGACTCAGGATTGTTTGCGAAGCACTTATCTTTCACGGCGCTCCAGAGCTAATAGTCGGCCAATGGACTTCCGAGTTTAGGCTGATTATGCGGTTTACGAACGCAGTGCGCAAAAGATGGATTGTAACGTTGGGTGCGTGACACGTAGCGCCGTCCTCTTAAAACCATACTTCGTGCATGGCATCCTCTTCAACTTTTTGGAACAAAAACCTGCTGACCATGGCACGATAATGCCCGCCATTGACGGTAACAGCGGCTCCTAGCTCATTTTCGAAGAAAACTGGATCTATGATCGCATCGCCTTTTCCACGACCACGTCTGAATTTTCCGAGCCCCCAAATAAGACAATTTTCTTTATTAACGTTGCACCGAGTTGAAAAGAAGCATCATCGGAAAAGATTATTTTTCGGTAAAAAGGAGAAAACGAGTCAGATGGCCACGAGGCGTCGATTCTTGGACTATTTGGACTTAAGCCTTCGTACCTAGGTCTTTATGCAAAATTCTGCGCAAACAAGATCGATAAATGTTCAATTGCTACGAACGGTGACGAGTTGATGTTTCTTGCAGCACACTTTCAGCTACAGAGTCAATATTTGCCATTAGAAGAGCACGTAGACGAGTACTTTGGTCAATAAGGACCCGGATTGACAAACTCGTTTCACAAAAATATCTACAAACGGGGTTGATGGAACTCTATTTCTATCGAATTGATTTCATAAATTTCTTACAGTTTGAGTTGAAGGCTCAGAAATTTTGACGAAAGTTTTGTAAATTTCTAACCTTTACCTAATAATCTGTCACTTCAAAAATGTCAAAGTGGCCATCTGCTTCAATATAACGTGGGTTCAAATTCCAAAGTGTACATGGCCCACTCTTTATTTATTTATTGTATTCAACCTATGTATTCTAATATTGGACTTCCCCAGTTAGGCAAAATCATAGTTGAGTAAATATTCCTTTGGACGTTTTGTACTCTGTCTGGGTTGTGAATACTGTTTATTGTTTTATGCTAATATACTACCTGTGTTGTCATTAGTTCAGGAGCTTATATCTAAACCGGAGTTGGCAGATATACCTACTATTGCGTTGGACAACTTATTTCAGAAAACTGTCGGCGAAATGATTCGTAGGCAAAGTCTTTTGTGTCTGTCGGATGGGGTCAGTAGCCATAGTGAGCTATGAAAAAGGCTTTGGATTTGTAATTCTGTGTTGTTATATCAGTTGTGTACGAGTACCCGGTTAATTGACTTGAAATAACCGAGTACCCCGGTTAATTGACTTGAGTACCCCGGTTAATTGACTTGAAATAACCGGGGAGACCGGTTCTTCGAAAATAGCACTTTTTAAAAAACCGGCGTACGATTAACGGGTAGGAGTTTGGTTAACCGGTTTCGGTTATGAATACACTAGTTGTGGTCTACGAGAGATTGCATATAAATCAGTAGGACAGAAGCCCATTTTTTGTATGCGACCCACCGGTCTGGGAGTGGCGTTTGACTAAATATTGCCAATTACCAAATTTAATGAAGGTTGGTTGTATGTTACGGTAGTCAACTTGTCGACCAACCAGCGGGCACAACAACTTTTGTATGGGAGGTAGCAAAATGGGTTAGGCAAAATCACCATTGTGTTAGTACTTGCCTGACCTTTTGTAAAATGAAGACTAACACTTAATTTCATTAAAATCCGAAAAGTTTAATCCGATTTGTCGTATCGGCAAACCGGATTTTGTATGGGAGATATCAGTATTGGCGTGACAACCTTGTCAATTTTCTCCATTTAAATCTACAGATTATTTACCACACGCAAAGAAAAAACTCGTTCCTCCCAAATGAAATCGCAGATAACTGAAGTTCGTTTGGGGACTGTAGTTGGGAGAAACGAACTTCTGTTAATCCATACATGTCATTTCATTTAAGAGAACTGAAAAACGTTTGCAGTAAACCAGTTATAAAAAATTTTAGCTGAAAAAGCGTTTGCGATAAACTAAAAACGGCTCCACCAACTGTTCTTTCGGTTACAGCAACCGAGTTGTATTTAAAACTTTTATTTATGGCTCTTTTTGGTTTAAATTTCCAACATTTATGATTTTGGATTTACCCAGAAAGTTTGTTTTAAAAAAAGTTGGCCTTTTTGTCTATTTTTTCACTGTCGCCTCGCATTCAAATAACAACTAAAAGCGCAGTAAACTACAACGCGTCAATTGTCCATCCAAGATATATTGACAAGGTAGAAGCAAAGGCACATCTAGAAGGGGTTAACGCATTAGAACAGCTGATTTTGCTTTCATACGACCCTATCTGTCAAATTCAGTGTATTTGGTTATTGTAGTTTTTTGTTTACTTTGTTTGGTCGTATGTATTTGTGTTGAATTTGACAGTCACAATTACAACAAATCGTACTGCGATAACATCTACTAGATCAGCCTTGGAAGAAGCATTAGAGTGTGTGATCACTTTTATGTAAATGCGTGAGTATGAATGCCAAACGAGTGGATAAGACTGTGTATACAATCGACAGAATGAGAGAAATTTACGTTCTCCGTAATCTGTGCTCTCATTAGAAAAATGGCTAATTTCAGTTATCGCAAACGTTTTTTTAAATTTGCGGCAACTGTTTTAAATTTGTGGCAATTTTGAACGCGTTTGATGGAAACGAGAACTCGTTTGCAACAACATGATACACATTTGCGATATATGAGTTTATTTGGGAGAACTACATGAACGATTGTGATTAATAAATTAATACAAATTAATCAAAGTATTGTTGCGGCAACCGAACAATAAACGTTTTTTTTTCTTTGCGTGCAATGTCTGAATTGAAGCTAAGACCTTCACACCTTAAAATTGTCGGTTTTGAGCTGAGTACTTCAAATTATTCAACGGGACTAGTTCTTTCGGATAAATTAATTTTAATATGTAAAATGTTTATACTTTTGGAATGAGAGAATTTTTAAATTACAATTTTGCATACAATCCTATACAAGTTGAATCTTTTAAAGTCGATTTACTTGGAACTATGTTTTTTGAGTCTTGCACGAAACACGCGACATGTACCAGAACAAAGTTATAGAAGAAAAATGGTTTTGTATAAATCAGTCGATTTATATGGGAGGTACCAGAAAGGGCGTGACCACAATACCTATTTGTAAACCCAAAGTATGGATGGGCAAATAATAGTCACTGATTAAATTTAATTGTGATCGGTAAAGCTTAACGCAAGATGTCGTGTTGACCGCCCAACCAGCAAGCCAGCCAGCCACCCGGCAAATCAGCCAGCCAGCCGGCCAGTCAGACAGGCAGGCATATGGACAGTCGCACATAGCTCAATCGTCTTACAAAGTCATACAAATCCTTCTATGCGTTAGATTTGTTTCCGTATTAAGCCATCCTATGGGTGAGGGTATAATGAATGGAAACTGATGAAAGCAAAATGTAGCAATAATTATTGTGAGCCCACTTATAACCCTTAAAACACCATTATTCGTCCTCGGTTTCGTAATGCCAGCCAAATTTTTTTAGATATCAAATTTGACTACCATTTTTCAATATTCAACTCGAACTTATACGGACTCGAACTGCAATGACAACAACGCTCTAGGATTACCAGCAACGCTCCATAATCTTAAGGGATCTTTTAAAATATCAACTATATCTAATCTCTTCTGATATGTATTGTTACGATAAATGCTTTACACGTATATAAAAATATCATTGATATGTCGACGAAGTTTGTGGTGAGTACTAAAACTCGATACTAAGTGCACCTAAAAGTATTCCACGGTTGCACGATGAAAAGCTCACTACGAATGTTTTTAAAATATTGTGGGAACAGTCTGAGCCAGATCGTCATCACCTCTAATCATTAAGTCGATATCGAGCTTTGGAGAACAATCGAGAAAGAACAGCTTTATCAAGAGATAGTTAGGGAAACGTCTGAAGTGATCAGCCTTAAATTAGACGGGTAACGGTACACATTCCTGCAACAGTGTCATTGAGAAAAATCTTTTTGTATAACGTTAATTTGTATCAGACAAGGAAAATAAAAAAAACTGTTATTAATCACAAACTTAAAAGAATCTTGTTTTATTAACGCGAAGTAAACCCGTGCTAAAGGGAACAATTTTAAAATTCGTGACAGTTTATTACCACGGTAGTCTGGGTTTGCCTGCCGCCCTCGTTATATAGGCAATGAAAATACAAAATGAGGACGGGAGCCAGTTTCCAACTGGCGGATGTCTTCGAAAAATTTAAACCTGACATCACAGCTATCCAGAAAATGCTATGGACAAGATATGGTTGCACCAGAAAGAAACACTGATATTTTTGGGTGCGGATGTATAGTAAGCAAGAGACTGCGACACCTAGTTTCAAGGTTCAATCCAGTGAGTGAACACAGAGACACAATTCGCATCAAAGCGAAATATTTCAACAACTCGTTAATTTGTGTGCATGCAATGACAGGTGATAAAGACGATGAGGTTAAAGCATCCTTTTATGAGCGTCTGGAAGAAGGGTACGAATGGTGCTCTGACCACGAAATTAAGACTATTCTAGGCGATTGCCAAATTGGGAAAGGAAAATGTCTTTCGACCAACCGTTGGTAATCACAGTCTACATGATACCACCCCCGTTAATGGAATAAGACTGATATACTTCGTCGCTGTAAAGAACATAATGGTTAGTACCACACGATTCTCGTATATGGACATACATAAGGCGGCCTGGCTATCTCCTGATTATAGAACGAAGAACCAGATTGATCCCTTAGTAATAGATGGCAGGCGCTTTTCTAGTGTAATAGATGTACGTGTGATTCGAGGTGCCAATATTGACTCGGATCATTACCTGGTGACTGCAAAAGTTCGCACAAGACTGAGCAGGGCGAAAAACGTAAGAAGCCGAACACTGGAAAGCTAGATATCGACAACCGGAGATTTCAAAGTCCTATCAATAAATGCCCATTCTCCTGCTAGGACAGAACACAACCCCTTCCGAGGACCCAGAAGTCCAGTAGAAGCGCATATTCCGTTGTTTGAAACCGCTGCAAGTACTGAACTTGGCTATCAAAAACGGCAGAAGAATAAGCCATGGTACGACGAAGACGGTCGCATTGCAACTGACGAAAACACGCTGCACGTATGGCAACGAAACAGACAGTTATAACGCGTGATGCGAATGATCGGTACAAGAGGCTGAGAAGGGAATAGAACTAACTATTTAGGCGGAAAAAATTACAGTGGGAGCAGAGAGACAGAGAGAAAAGACCGAAATGTGCAGGATGAATAATGAATTGCGAACACTTGTCCAGAGGTTAAGAAGATTGAATAACGGGCCGAGTAATGGGCTGCCCTCCTACAAGGACAAATTTGGGAATCTGGTGACAGATAAGCAGTGTGTGCTTAAAATGTGTAGAGTCCACCTTTCAGCACTACTGCATTCACATACTTCCACTGAAGATCAGGAGGTAATAATTCTGGAAGACAGTGTAGATTGTACCCTCCAGCCAAGGCGAGATTAGAACTGAAATCTCCAGGCTTACGAATAATAAAGACGCTGGTGTGGATGGACTACGCGCTGAGCTTTTGAAGGCCGGTGGCGAAGGATTGCTACCCCAAATGCATCAATTAATATGCGGTATATGGTGAGCGAAATCCATGCCAGACGATTGGAGTCTCAGTGTATTGTGTCCTGTATTCAAAACGGGTATTGTGTATGTCCAACTATGGAGGTATCAGGTTTTTAGTTATCGCCTATAAGGTCTAAATGTGAAAGGCTAAAGCCAATTGTTGAAAACCTGATTAGACCATATCACTGTAGTTTTAGACCAGGCAAGTCCACGGCTGATCAAATATCCACGGTACGCCAAATCTTGGAAAAGGCCCACGAAAAGTAAATCGATACATACCACCTTTTTCTCGATTACAAAGCTGATTTCCATAGCGCCATTCGGGGAAAATTGTACGAAGCTATGTCTGAACTTGGGATTCCGGCAAAATTTAGCCACCTCTGTAGATTGACGCTGACCAACACCAAATCAGCTGTGAAGGTGGGGAAGACCTCACTGAACCATTCTGTACCAAGCGAGGACTGAGACAAGGCAGCACACTTTTGTGCAATCTCTTCAACATCTGAATGGAGATAATAATGAGAAAAGCTGCTGCAAATATGAATGAAAGCCATATGTTGCTGGCGTATGCTGATGACATTGTCCAAATTTTTTTCAAGAATCGAAAAAGAATCTTTCAAGAAAGAATATTTTCAAGAATCGAAAAAGAATCAACGACGGTGGGTCTTGCTGTTAATGAGGGCAAGACAAAATTTATGGTGCCAACGACTAGACAAACCTCTCGACTTGGTCCGCACTTGAAGGTCGACTACCGAGTTAATTAGTGGTAGATGAATTTATCTACCTTGGATCCGCCGTGAACAAGGACAACAACGTCAGCCTGGAGATTAATAGGAGAATTGTGCTTGGAAATGGGTTGTATTTTGGGCTCAGCAAGCAGTTTAGGAACAAAGCCCTCTCTCGACGGACAAAAGCCCAGCAATACCAGACTCTCATTTTACCTGTCCTGGCATATGGAGCTGAAACTTGGATCATGTCGCAAGTGGATGAAAATTACCTGGGAGTATTCGAGGGAAATATTTTCCGTAAAATGTATAGTCCTGTTAAAGAAAACGAGTACCGACGTCGTTGGAACCAAAAGCTATATAATTTGTATTCTGACGAAGACATAGCTAGGCGAATCAAATTAGGCCAACTACGTTGGTTAGGTGATGTTATCAGACTGGACGAAAGGTATGCGATAACGTACCCGATCGAAACAGGAAACTAGGACGCCCATGACTCCGGTGGAAACACCAGGCCGGAGAATTCCTCCGTATCCTTGGTGTTACCAACTGACGAAAAAGGCGAAGGATATAACCAGTTGGAGAAATATATTAAACTTTAATTATTTGTTTGTTTAATTAATATGTGTAAGGCATCGGACCTCATGAGGTTGTAAAGTAGGCCAATAAAAGTAAAGTAAATATTACTTTATATCATGTAAAAAGGCAGGTAAGAAATTTCTGAAATAAGCCATATTTCTAGATTTAAGAAAAGAGGTCAGAGGTTTTACACCGGTTCTTTTCCACATTGCTTGTCAACAGCTATTACAGACCTGCGTTGGGTACTTTGCATTTCCTACCTGACAACGCCACTGTGTTGAATATGTTTAAAATCCCGAACAAGTACGTGTATGTTTTCCAAAGAGAAATCCAAAGAAATACATTAATGTTAACAAAGCATTTTCTAAAGTCAACGGTTAAAAACATAATAATTAAAACAAAACGCCTTATCAACGGTTAAAAACACGGTTAAAAACATAATAATTAAAACAAAACGCCTTATCATTTTCCACAGAAAAAATACGCACCTGTCATATGCCCTCCTTCCCACACGTAGAGATAATTGTTGCTGTTATTGATTGAGTCAGAAAGCCGGCAGGGCGAATGATATGTCAGTATGGCAATTGATAAGACTTTTATCAATAAACAAAACTGGATACTCTGTTGTCAATTCGACTCGCTCGTATCGCAAAACATATTGCTTGTGTATGACTATAAAGTGTTAAATTCTAAGGCTGTTTTAGATTAAAAAATGATTTAGTTAAGCATTATATTCGAAGTACCTTGCATATTTAACAAACAATTTATGTCTATAATAACAATACGCATATAAGCTTTAGACTGAGGAACAAATAGTGTTTGCATTCCATAGTGTCACATTTCAAACATTAGGGGTACTCAGTAGATACAAAAAATGTGCACAAGTTTAGTGAATACAAATGAAACTTCTAACTTTCAAGCTGTAAATACATGAAAACTTCCGAGTCAGCCATTTTGACTATAATGAAAAAATTTCTTGTTTAATACAATATCATGAATAATTTGTAGATTTGTTCACAATTCATAAAAGTTATGAAACATTTTCATAGATTGTATGACAAAAAAACTCTCAAGCTTTTCCCTACGTCTACACGCCGAAAAATCTGTATTTTTTTTGTTTTGAGCCTGTCGTAAATATTTATAATATATTTGTGTCCAAACACATTGAGTTTGCTCTCCAATATTACATGTTTGAGACACATTACAAGCTTGCGACTCAAATATGTCTGTATTTGTGATGCAAATACAGTTGTGTTTGTTGCACTGTTTATGCTCTCTCGAGAACAAGAGAATAAAAGAGGGACAACGAGAGAGTCAATCTTATAAGTGTGTATCTGTATTTTTGCATTATTTTCTCAATCAGTGATTCATAAATATTCCTGAATTTGAGTGCAAATAGCAGATGAAGTCAGTGTTTCTTATTTTGGCTGATGTATTGCGTTTTATTTTCATGTAGTCAGTCATCAATGGTTCATCGAACAGAGGATATCAACAGCGCTTGATCAGTGAAAAACAAATAAACGAAGGCTTGGACGGTTAAATGGTTTGTGATATTGCTTTGCGTTTTGTGCATGTGTTCCGTATATATGTATGTGAGCAGCGTTGCCGTTTTGGTAGAATCCTACCAAATTTGGTCGGAGGGATTTTAAATTTTATGATTTGGTCGGATGGCCCGACCAATTCGATTTTGGTCCGTTTTAGACGTACCCATCATTAATTTTAGTTAGCCATCATTTAAAAAAATCAAGTTTTCCTTAGGTTGGTCATACGTATGCGCCAACGCACTGAATTGTCAGAAGTCAATGTATTTGACGGCGCTAAAAGCTTAGGCTTTGTACTTTGCAATGCTTCTTCGTTTCGTGATTTGGACTATTCATCGTAAAAACTGAAATTGTGAGCGTCTTCCTACTAAGTGTTCCTTAATATTTAAAGAAAGTGATCTATCTGTCTAATCTATTGCTGTGAAAAGAAACAATTTTAATTTTGTCAAAATTAAAAACATGGACAAGTGAAGTGAGTAAACTTGATGGGAAATAGGTAGCTCTAACTGTCCCGGCAGGTCGGGGAAAGTGTTTCATGCTAAGTGCCATGTGATATGACAACGAGGCTTTATTCTTAATTTATTTTCATTTGGAAATACTAATATTGTGCCTGTTAATTTTTTTAAGGTATAGAACAGAAAGGGCTAAGAAGGCTGAAGTAAACAACAGTCATGTCTCTAACAGGTCTGAAGATAACAATAATGATGTCTCTAACAGGTATGAAGATAACAACAAGCCTGTTTTTTTATTCCCTGCTAAATTAATTTTTCGACCACTTTGTATTGGGAACTAAGCGATTTTAAACGGCTCTCCATACAAAGTCGTCGAAAAATTAGTTTAGCAGGAATTAAAAAAACTAGCTTAATATTGATGTAAAATTTTAAATGTTTTTATTTATAAATCTTTCAAACTCTTATTTTCCAGTGGTGGTAGTGAAACACAAGTTAATAGCTTATTCACATTTACCGCGTTTCAGCTGGGACGCCGGTGTTTCACTCTCTTGAGATCATTTCGAAACCATGGTGTTCACATTGTGTTTTTGTTAACTACTGTGGTTTCATGTGACATTTCTCATTTCTGTTTTGTGTTTTCTGATTGACTGTAAACAACACAAACGCACATTTGTGAATAAAGAAATATAAAATAATATCAAAAAAATAATGTAATTTTTATAATCTTAGAATTTATATCATTGTATGATAAAGCAATGAATGCATTCAAAGATATAAATGATTATATTCATAAATCACATTGCAATAAGTACTTACCACCACAAAGCAAACTAGAACTGTAAACAAACAGATTTGTTTTCCCTCATTCTTCTGACATTTGCTTTGAACCAGCAATGGAAATTTTTTCATTTTACTCCTTTTTTGAACTACTATTGGAGTACAACACTGTGCTCTCTCTCATTTTTACTGTGGTTTCAAACAAACTACAGTAAAAAGAGCATAATGTTAGCGTTTTTTTTGTATGGAAATAAGTGCCAATTAAAGTGTGTTTTGCTGAAATCATCGAAAGAGAGCGAAACGCCGGCGTTTCAGCTGAAACGCGGTAAATGTGAAAAGGGTATAACGTAAAAATAAAGTTTCGGTTGGAATGGCTGAACTCATTTTCTTGGTTGCAAGAAAAAGATGGCTCCGCATATTGCGTTGCTTGCTCCAAGTCATTGAAATCAACAACCACATTCAAAACTATGATCTGAAAAAAAGAAATCTGAAGATCAACAAATTTTGTAATGTGGAGGAACAAAAGCGGCAAAAACAAGTCACATATGCGAAATATGTGTTAGTAATGTTTTGCATTACACATAATCTACCGTTTTTATTAATGGACTATCTGCCTGCTTTACTTATTGAGTGTTGCCCAGATACTTCAATTGCAAAATTACTGCAACTCAAACAGCGACCTATATTGGAAACCAGGCAAGTGATGGTATAGTTTCTATTTTAAAGAAAAAGGAGGTTCTCCTTAATTGTGGACGAAACAATAAAATTTTCCTCAATTTCGGGATTCAAGACAAGTTTCTAGCCATGCTGAAGGTTGCTGAGGCTAATGCGGAGACTATTTGCAAATTAATAAAGGACTTCTTGGCTTCACGTAGTATTCCGTTAAAAAATTTAATTGCTTTGGCGACAAATGGTGCTAATGACATGGCTGAAGACTATCAGTGGGCTAAAAACGTTGCTTACCCGTGAATCGGATTTATTTTAACTAAAATGCACTTGCCATTCACGTAATCTTTGTGCCAGATATGCTTGTAAAAAGTTACCAACAAGTATTGAGTCTCTTTGCCGTAAAATTTATGTCTTTTTTTCGCACAGTCCCAAACGAATAAACGAAGAATATTGTGCAGTAAAACCCCACAAAATATTAGGCATTTGCGGGACTAGATTGATATCACTTGAAGGTGTGATAAATATAATAGTTGAGCAATGGGATAGCCTCAAATTATATTTTATTTATTGTTTTTATAAAATGCACGGACTTCAACCTGTAACAATTGCTGAAGCTATGGCTTGTGTAGAAAAATTTTATTTCTTATTTTTATCATATATTTTTGTTATTGTAATTAAAATGTTAAAAAGACTGAATTACTAATTTAATATTACTTTTTTTATAAGCAATGTCTATTCAAATAAAAAATGTATGTTACACAAATAATAAAACAATTTAGGACTTATTTCACAATTTTGGTCGGCTACTTGGGTTTTTGGTCGGTTTTATGGAAATTTTTGGTCGGGAATATTTTTTTCAAATGGCAACACTGTATGTGAGCTACCAAAGTGAGAAAGGATTTTGAAGAAAGAAACTGGAAATGGCATGTTTGCCAGTAAACATGATGCTGTTCTCATTTAAACACAAGTGAGTTTAGGACTTGCAAACATATTAATGTTTGAAGTGTGCTCCAAACATATACATGGTTCCTGGAGAATATGTTTGGGAGAATATGTTAGAGAGGCCGTTATTTTTCAGCGTGCACATGCGCAGGCTAGGGTGGAGAGGAAAGGTTAAAAAAATCGGTCTGGAACATAAAAAACACACAGTACATAATTTTTTTCCTATATCAATTTTTTCTTATTGTTGAGGAAAACTGTGTTTTGTAAAATTTGATTCATGTGGTTTGTGCCTTTGGTTGAATTGGTTAAGTTTTCTTGAATAAAAATCTTATTTGGATAATTTTTCTTCTCTTCTCATAGACTAGAGATTATAACTAAAAAAAATAAATAAATGGTTTCCCATTACATCCCATGAAGGGACCGGGGAGAACTTCACACAACCACTGAGCTGTGCGCTTTCCACTTTTCACTCACTGATTGGGACCTACAGTTTTACACCGATTCCGAACAGTATTTTGAGAAGATTTTTCATGGCTATATACTCGATAGTGTCGCCGTCACTATGCGAGGTGACCGCCGCCGAAAGAAAGTTGAAGGTGGTCAGAGCAGGGTTTGAACCCAGGATCTTATGTACAAGAGCCGCGCACACTAACCATTGCACCACCGACGGCCACAGAGGTTATAACTAGAGATGGGAAAATGTCATAATTTTATCGTATAATCGGATGAAAAATATAATCTTAGATTTCTCAACATTTTGAAATAATCAAAAATGCTCGTTTTGTTCTGCGACTCCTCATATAATCTACTATATTTAAAAGTTATGATATTCCTATTTCACATGTGTCATGAATACCATTAATAACCAAGCCCCCCCTCCCCCAGAATAGTTTGGAACACTTGTTTAAATACTCTGCTGCGTACTTGACTATGAAAATTTCACTATTATTACCATTTAACATAAATTTGGAATTAAGATCTTTAGTATCCGCTGAACACTTGAGTCTTAAAGGCAACGCTCACACAAAAATGAGATTATTTAGAAATTTGTCACGTTTCATTTTACTTTTGGTTTCACTTCATTACATACAGGCTGATTATTTCTCTTCAATTACTGGCTTAGAATACTTACTGAGCTTGGAAGCTCTGTACTTGGAATCCCTGGAGAGTCATATACATGAAGTTGAAAAGTTTAACAAGGAAATTGAAAGGTAAACGTTAAAATAATAAAATAAGGATTAGATATTTTTTGGTAAAAAGTCACGTGTTCAACAAGAAAATTGTAACATAAAAAAACTTTGTTACTGTTACAACACATTCAAGAAATAGCAAGAGATGAGCAGTGCGCTTACTATTTTTACAGTGAGGTAGAAGTAGAAGTAGTCAGCGAGGAACCCAAAGTTGTATACCTATTGCGTACGCAAGTCCTTGGAGGGGGTAATCGTCATAGCGGCACTAGTACTCGTGCCCTAAAAGAAATCAGGGTTGCCCAAAACATATCTTGCCATGCCCATCACTTTGCACTGGGGTGTATTAAAGAAGTGTCCGCGGCCACTATTATAGACGTGGAGTAATAGCCACAAACACCATTGTGAACTCAATTATTTAGACTAGGAAAACTTATTTCATCAGACAATGATCTAGACCATTTCGAATTTTCGAATTTGAAATTAAAAATACTTCAATTGAAATTTAAAAAATCACCAATATACGAAAATTGCCATTGAAACACATGAATTGAAATTTAAATAACCCCAGATGACATTTTAAAACACATCAATTGCAAAAATCCCATCCATTGAAATTTTAAAAATCTAATATATACAGGGTGATTCAGGAAGTTCCGGACAAATTTCTCCAGCGTATTCCTTGGCTCATTTCATGAAGAAAAGTCCACTAGGACCATGTCCGGCAATGCAAGGGGTGCTAAATGGCATCGGGTTCAAAATTTTCGGATTGGCGGTCGGAGGGTAGTAAGGTAAAGTTGCTAACTTCTGAGCCAGTGGTCGGAAAAAAGGCAGGTAACTTATGTTTCTTTTTTTTTCTGGTGAAAGATAGCCATAGCTCTTACCTTTCCAAAATGACCTAAACGAAGCCCAGAGGTCTTACCGTTACAAAGTTATGACCATTTTACTGAAATGCAAAAATGTTTTTTCCCTCGAAAACATAAGTTACCTGCCTTTTTTTTCTGTTGAAAGATAGCCATAGCTCTTACCTGGGCTTCGTTTAGGTCATTTTGGAAAGGTAAGAGCTATGGCTATCTATCAACACAAAAAAAGAAAACTATGTTACCTGCCATCTGGCTGAGCAAATTGAGGTTATGTGAATTTTTTTTTCCATTTTTTTCCGAAAGCTTTTTATCTCGGCGATTTGACTTTTTTCTACTTCTTTTTTAATTAATTCTGAAAGACCTCTTAACGACCTTTCCAACAAGCCCAAAACCAGAACTTAGCAACTTTACCCTACCACCCTCCGACCCCCAATCCCAAAATTTTGAACCCGATGCCATTTCGCACCCTTGCATTTTCGGACATGGTCCTAGTGGACTTTTCTTCATGAAATGAGCCAAGGACTACGCTGGAGAAATTTGTCCGGAACTTCCTGAATCACCCTGTATATATAATCATTTAACAAGCTTTGATTTTCAACTGACGAATTTGAAATTCCACTTAGGGCCAGTTTCACACTCGTCATTTAAAAGCTGAAATATTACCAAAAGGTTTTGTAAACATGATAGTGATGCGAACAACATCGATTACATTCTTATTTCGTATTAAGAAGGTCGGTAAAGCTACACTCAGCAAAATAATTATAAAGGCAATGTATTTTATATCGGTACTCTCATGCCCTACGATTTTGGTGTAGAATTCGAATGTAACGGGTCCGCCATCTAACGTTTTTTTTTGCAACTAGTGCTTATCTCGTGAATGGTAACACTTAGCTCATGTCTGATTCGACAGATAATTAGTTTTATCCTTCCGCTGAACGAATATGGTTGTGTATACGCTTGAACAACGCTGGGAAATATTGCGACATTACTTTGAAAATCGTGGTAATGTTGCAGAATGTGTGCGAGACCGTGCCACACAGCCAAAGCTACACTCGATGTTTTGTGCCCTGTTTTTGAAGATCGCATTATCAGCCGCAGAGCTGATGGCGTTTGGCCACCTCGGAGCTGCGATTTGACACCGTTGGACTATTATTTGTGGGGTGCCCTCAAAGATTAGTGTTACGCCGACAAGCCAGAGACAATTGACGCTTTAAAGGACAATATTCGTGAAGCCATTGGTGAAATACAGCTGCACACAATCGATAATGTGCTTAAAAATTGGACCGATCGTGTAGGCTACTGCATGGCCAGCCGAGGCAGCCATTTCAATGAAATTATTTTCCATTATTAACCGGAAGGATTGTACTTTCAAATAAAAAAAAGAAATTTGAGAAAATATTCAGTAGTTTTTTTATAGCATTTTAAAAAAAAAGAAGTTATTTAGCGGACCCTTTATATACGAGTATAAGTTATTAAGTATATTATGTTAGAGAATGTAATCATTCAATCTCTTTTACAAGTTAAATGAAAATTGACAATTTTTTTTCTATTTCTGGTACGAAATATATATAAAGGCAACATGGAAAATAATCCTTATTCGAAGACTGGTAAATAGGAAATCAAACAGAAGTGAGTTTTTTTTGTTTGGCATTTTATTGTTTTAAAATTAACGTAGTACAAATTAAAAAAACATCAAATTTATATAGAATGCCTGGAGGAAAGTGACTAAGTAAAGAAGAAAAGGCAAAAATTAAAGATTATCATGATGAACGGCTGTCCAATTGGGAAATTTCGAAGCGATTGAAAAGATCTAGCTGTGCCGTGACAATTGTATAAAATAGTGTGGTCAATATGGAAACACAAAACGTCCAGGAAAAACACCGATGATCACTGATAGCACCAAAAGGGAGATCAAAAGGATTGCTCTTAAAGAAAACTTCATGGATAAGAAAGCTAATGCTGAACTGAGCTTGGGAGTAGGGTTGCGTCGTGTTCAACAAGTAATGAAACGCGACTTGAAACTGTCATATGTATGCAACACTTGGTCTCATGCTAAAACTCGAATTTTCCAGATTTAAATTCGTTGAAAAATACAGATTTTTGGATAAGGAGTGATATTTTCCGATGAAAACAAGTTAAATTAGAATGGATCTGATGGCTCGGACAAATATTGGCATTCCAAAGATTTTCCAAAATTATGCGTAGGCGGCGAAATTTTGGCGGTGACTCCCTTATGGTTTGCTCAGGTATGAGTTATGGAGGAACCACTCCAATGTGTTTCTAACCCACAAAAATGGATTCCGAGTATTATATTCGACTGTTTGATGTCATCCTGGTTTATTCTGGAGGGGCAATTTGTGTCCCAGAATTTACCTTTCAGCAGGACAAAGCAGCGTGGCCGTCGGTGGTGCAGTGGTTAGTGTGCGCCCCTCTTGTACATGATATCCAGGGTTCGATCTCTGCTCTGACCACCTTAAAATTTCTTCGGCGGCGGTCACCTCACATAGTGACGGCGACACAATCGAGAATTTAGCCATGAAAAAGCTGCTCAAAATTCCATTTGGAACCGGTGTAAAACTGTAGGTTCCAATCACTGAGTATCAAACTAGAAAGCGCACAGCTCATTGGTTGTGAGAAGCTCTCCCCAATTCCCTCATGGGATGTATAGGGAAACCATTTATTATATTTTAGGACAACGCAGCAGTACATCGGTCTAAGAAAACTCGAAAGTTTTTCGAGTCCAGAAATAATTCCAACTCTCGACTGGCCTGCACGTAGTCCTGATCTTAATCCGATCTAGAACCTCTGGCCTATTTTTCCTACCCATGTTTACCACCATGGGCGCCAATTTAAGAATGTCAAGGATAGTAGCAATTCAAGAAAAGTGGAAGATAACTGATACCGCGCATATTCAGTCGCTGACAAACGCAATGCTAAGAAGCTTAGAAGAGTTATCTGCGACAATGCAGATCATTCATCTTACGAAACTTTTTAAAATATATAAAAAAAACCTTTTGCCTTTATAAATATTTCGCATTGATTGTAGAATCCGGTAAGAACCACATACATTGCAAAATGTAAAAACAGTTGACGTTTAAAAGACATTTAGGTTCAGTTTCAGAGAAAGCCATTCTGCGCCGAAAAAATTCTTTTTTACTTTGTGAGTGATTTTTATAGGAAAAAACGCTCTTTCAAATGCCGCAAACCGCAAGTTTCTATGTCTTTTAGTTTTTTTTACAAATCACCTGTAAAGATGAACATAATTAATGAAATAAATGAAAAAATGATCAGGTTGAAGGAAGAGTTGCATAACCATGCGCAAAACACGGAAAAGCGAAGCGCTTTTTTTAAACGCATTTTTCTCAATAACTTCTTTTCGGCGCAGAGGTCCCTTTTCGTGGAGCAAGTCACGTATATAGATACAATTATTATCTCATCTGACGTTCCATTTCACACTCTTCGTCGTAGGTTTGTGGAAATGTGAGAAATTAAATTTACACCAGGTGGAGTTACAAAATATGTTCACTTAACTTTTTCATGTCGTTTTGGTATAGACATGAAAAATTTAAATGTTGTTGACTTTTATCGTTGGTGTACATTTATATTGTGTTTAACACAACTAGTTTGCCACAAAAACACGAAATTTGGTTGTTGTTCCTTTATTGGACGTTGTTTACTATTGCCTCTATCTGGTATTATTGAACCCATGTTTTGCACCATCCAATGTTTACTTTCTACCGTACCTATGACGTTTAATTTATTGAGAGAATAAATGTATCTACGTATGTATTCGTCTATGCATTCATTTAAATGCCAATTTCTTGAGCGTTTAAATTGAGCTTTCAAATGCCGAGTGCGAAACTGAGTCTTAATGTATTTTCAATGTCAATAGTTTTTACATTTCGATTGATGTGTTTCAATATTCAATTGATGTATTTCAAATTTCAAATACAAATTTTAAATTTCTATTGATGTCATTTAAATTTCAATTGATGTATTCCACATTTTAATTGATGTTTTCAAATTTCAATTGATATATTTTATATTTCCAATAAAAATGTTAAATTTCAATTATCTGTAACATATCCCCGGAGATAAAATTGTAACTGAGAGTCGGCCAATGGACTTCCGAGTTTCGGCTGATTATGCGGTTTTCGAACACAATACGCAAGAGACCGATTATAACATTGGCTGTGTCGCATGTAGCGTCGACATGTTGAAACCATATGACGCCCATGGTATCCTCTTCAAATGTTGGGAACAAAATTTCGCTGAGCCTGGCAAAGTAACGCTCGCCATTGATGGTATCGGTTGCTGTTTGCTAATGCTCGAAGTGACATGGTCCTATGACGCCGCCATGCCAAAACCCGCACCAAACAGTCACTCGCTGAGGATGCATAGGCTTCTCCTCGACGACGCACAGTGGTCCGTGTAATATAAGCTACACGAATAATTGTTTTTTAGATTAAACTGTTGCTTTAGTCGCACTTAATCATTTTCGTTCTGAAAAAGTGCCACAAACCCTTTTTAGTGGGTGTGGCACGATTAACTAACAATTCTTGGAAATCAGTGTTCATATCTGCGTATTTGATATAAGTCGATTGACGGTTGCAACCAAATTTCAAAGAATACATAGGTTTTTTACGAAGCCCTTAAATTGCTAAAGTAGTACGAAGTTAATTTTTTATATTACTGAAATAACGGGTTTTTCAATAAGAGCGCTACAAACTTTTTTTAAATAAAATACCAATGAAATTCTTTATTCCTGTGAAAGTACGTTCGATGCCATTATGTATGGAACTCGATTTCTTTTGCATGGCCACCACGGGTACGCTTGCAGAAGTCCAGACGCTGAACCATATTTTCGACGGTTTTCAAGCATAAATAGGCCGATACTGTTGCAATTTCACGTTCGATATTCGTAGCAAGTTCATCAATCGTCGCTGGCTTGTTGGCATAGGCCAAAGACTTGACGTAGCCCCACAGGAAATAATCTAACGGCGTCAAATCGCACGACCGAGGCGGCCAATCGACTGCGCCATTTCGTGAGATAACACGTTCACCAAACTTTGCTTCCAATAAATTGATTGTGGCATTCGATGTGTGGCTTGTGGCGCCGTCCTGTTGGAACCACATGTCTTCCAAGTCCATATTATCGAATTGGGCCAAAAATATTCGGTTATCATTGAACGGTAGCGATTCGCATTCACAATAATGTGCCGGTCTTGATCATCACGGAAGAAGTACGGCCCAATGACGCCGCCGGCCCATAAACCGCACCAAACCGTAATTTTTTCGGGATGCACTGATGACTCATGGATTACGTGTGCATTGCTGTCTGACCAATAACGCATATTTTGCTTATTGACGAAGCCATTCAGCCAGAAATGAGCCTCATCGCTGATTGTTGAGGCCTCTTAAAGTTGAGGCCACGGACTCCAAATTTCGGTAGTAAATTTTAATAATTTCGACTCGTTGTTGGCTCGTATATCTATCCATGATGAAATGGCAAACCTTACTGAAGAGAAATGTCAAAAAAGGGGGAAAAAATATGGCGTCGTTTGCTGTCCCTATCGATTTAGTATTGTAGCGTCTCTGTTGAAAAACCTTTATATGTACATTAGGGTGTACCGTAAAAAATGCTTTGAAAGGGTCTGTGTATTGAAGAGCTAATAACGAGAACACCAAACTTTTCTTTATACGAGGCTCCTTATAGTCGCGAAACCGGCCGTTGAAGTTTTGATTTTTGATACTTAGTGTGTTTTGGTAAAAAAAAAATTGATTTTTTTTGGTCAATATGGGGCTCAAACGACATGTCATGATGAGCGTGTGTAGAAAAATGTTGGTAGAGTATTGATTTTATATAATGTGTAATATTTCTCTATTTCCGTCGAATTTATTTCATAGATATCTTGCATTTTTAGTTGAAGACTCAGAACTTTTAAAGAAATGTTTTAATTTTCAAATTTTCCTGTAAGTGTAAAGCGGCCTATTTCTTAAATTTGTAACCTTTAACTAATAATCTGGCACTTCATAAATGTCATAGTGGCCATGATATTTTTAGTTTGTTTTTGTTTGATATTTTTTTAAAAATTGATAAATCAAATAGAGTAAAAGGAAGCTCGATCAAAAAAGTAATACAATAACACAAAATACATGTGAATAATACATGCGAATTGCCTACCACTTCGTTAAAAATAAAAAAAAAATCACATGAGGTGTCAGGGGTTACCTGGATGGAACGAAGTTCCTTTTGCTATATACTAGTTAGTTCCAACACACCTAATGCTCCCGTTGAAAAATACGATGATGTAAATGGATCTTTAAGAAAAGATACTTTTTGTAAAATGAGAAACTTCTTTTAAGATATTGTGTTTTATTCAATGTTTTTTTTTTAAGTATACGAGTATTATTTCATTTTTGTCAGATTTTCATGAAAAGGTAATTTTTTAAAGAGACGTGCTTCTTTATTTAAAGCTAATGTTTTCTTAAGAAAAGGTACTATTTTTAAAAAGAAGTACTTTTATAAGAAAAAGCCATAAGAATCTTTTTTACAAAAAAGTACTTTTTGTAACTACAGGTACTTTTTAAAGAAGTGGTACTCTTTTTAGGAAAAGGTTATTTTTTTAAGAAAATATACTTAATTTCAGAAAGGTAAATTTAAGAAAAGGAATTTTTGTAAGAAAATGTATTTTTTTTTTTGAGAAAGTATTTTTTTGCAGAAAATGATTTTTAAGAAATGGTTATTTTTTTTAGAATTGGTTTTTATCAAGAATAGGTACATTTTTAAGAGTAGGTACTCATCTCAAGAAAAGTTATTTTGTTTCACAATAAAGGTTCCCTTTAAACAAAAGGTAAGGTTTTTTATAAAATTCAATTTGTTGTAAGAAAATTCAGTTTTTAAGAATAGGTACTTATTTTAAAAAAAATTATTTTTTTTAAGAAAAGGCACTTTTTAAGAAAAGGTACTTATTTTAAGCAAGGTACTTCTTTAAGATAAGGTATTTTTTTAAGAAAAGGTACTTTGTTTAAAAATACGAATAGGTTTTTTTTTTGAGAAAATTCACTATTTTTAAAGCAAGGCACTTATTTAAGAAAATTTTCTTTTTTTAAACTTTTTTCTCTTTGGCTTTTCTAAAATTACTTTTTATTGGGTTCAAAACTACAATATATACCAAATATACCAAACCTAGAAAAGTTCCCATTAAACACGAAATATCCCAACGTATGTGAGTCATGTAGTTAGTCTAGACACAAACCCAAGCAAAATTATACAATATAGTTGATAACACTGTGTGTAATTTTTTAAGTCATGGAAAAATAACCATATGCGGACACCACTACGTGGTAAAATATCAAAGAACCAGACCCGTTGCTCCCAGTTTTGCCCAAAGTCATGCACGTTTTCATATGGGCCCCCAAAGATTTGGAGCCTCGGTGTAATTTTTGCAAAAAAAAAGTGATCATTTTGTCAGGCTCATATCTTGCAAACCTTTCGGGATTTTGGTTTACTCTCTCACGGGGAGTTGTAGCTCTTGTCCTAAAGAACAAAAATTATGAACATATAAAATCAAAAAAACTTTATCTTCAAGGTCAAAGTCGCAAAAAACTTTAAAAAATTCGATTTTTTTACGTTTTTTCTAAGATATGACGTTTGCAAGATATGAGCCTGACAAAATGATAACTTTTTTGCAAAAATGACACCGAGGCGCCAAATTTTTGGGGGCCCATTACAAAAAAGTGCATGACTTTGGAAAAAACTGAGAGACACTGGTCTTTTTTTTTGGTGGTCTTTTATCACGTAGTGGTGTCCGTATATGGTTATATTTTAACGTAGAATACGTTATACGGTAAGGTAGGGGTGTTGATCTGGAGCACAAAATTTTGAGAAAATGTTTGTCAACTTTCACCCACTTTTACTTAAATATTAAAACATAGTTTAGCAATTTTTATATGTTACTCAGTTTTGGTAATATGTTTTGTTTCGAATTACATTAAATAAATTATATGTCTATATATAAAAGTTTTATGTAGTTAAGGAAATAAATATTTAAGAGCATGATATTTTAGACTTTTTTTCTACATGCCGCTGTTGTTGTTGGTTTGTAAATGCCGCTGTTGTTTTTGTTGTTGTTGTGAAATCAAATGATTTTGGCTTTGCTGTGCTTTGTTTATATATCGAGAAGCGTGTAAATGTGTGTGTGTGTACATTTCGTTTTGTTTGATCGGTCGGTTATTAGTTCGTTTGGAGGGGAACATAAAATGAAGGGAGGGGAGCGTGGACACTTGTGTGTGCTTGAAAGTTTACAGATCTTTGCTGTCGTTTGTTTACTTCTGCGAGCAGCGTGTAAATGTGTGTGTATGTACATTAATACAAAGGATGCTAACGTATTCTACGTCTGACCTATGCGCCCGTGTTATCTAACACAGGCTTGTTATTTTTTTTTTCGTGTTGTACTTTGCAATAGTGGGATGTATCATAACAGTGTTAAAACAAAAGTTGTAACATTTTGTTTTTAATTTAACCCCCATCCCGCAACGTGCGATAAGGAATTTCGTTGCAAAATTTGAAGTATAATTTTAAAAAGTGGCAACGCTGAGTTATTTGTGGCAGGCTGTTTAGCTAAGTTTGGTAAATTTAAATCTGTCCACTACATTATAGCAGTACGAATTATAGCAGTTTTTAATTGAAAGTTTTTATAAAAAACGCATACTATTTCAGGGGAATGAAAATGGTTAGGGCTATACCAAATAATATTTCAGATGTTTTTCTTATTGAGTTTCCCAAATGGAAATTATTCTCAACAATTGCTATTGTTTTGGAAAGATTTTTAAAAGAAATATACATACCGCACCCTAACAACTAAAGAGTCGTAACTCAAAACTTTCAGGTTTTAATTTTTTGCTAAAAACAAAAGCCAAGGACCATTTATATCCGCCTTAAAAATCTGTCAATATTTGTTCCTTCCTGTATGAACATGTCTATAATTGCAGAAGGGTGTGAAGATAAATTTATCCGATAAATTTATTTATCGAAGACACAAACCACTTACACAAAATTTCTGAAATCTCATTTTTTGTCAAAAAAAACAGAAACCTTGTACAGAAAAAATAGCCAATAATCGTTTTTTAAGCCATTTATGATGAATAGAGCATATAATTAGCTTTATATAGAACAAATATTTTTTCTTCCTGTAAAAAACTGACAGTGGTTATTGTTTATCTAACCTGGGTCGCTCACGACAAAGGCGAATGAACTTGTAATGTCTAGCCGCCTAACAGCGTAGAAGCGCATAAACAGCGCAGTCTATATATCCTGATTCCATTTGAGATCGGAGATATGGCCTAATTTATGAAGCGACCCATGTCATTGAAAGAAATAATGATCTCGAGTGCCAATATTGAACACTCCTGATAAAAGTGAATGGACTACCTCTATATTCGAAATTAGCCCCATGGGAGCACATAATATCCCCATTACCAATATATGCCGATTCCATTTCAGATCGGAGATATAGTCAACTTTATGAAGCGACCCATGTCCTTGACAGAAATAATGATTTCGAGTGCCAATATTGGACACTCCTGATTAAAGTGAATTTACGAACTATATATTCGAAATTAGCCCCATGGGAGCACATAATATCCCCATTACAAATATATGCCGATCCCATTTCAGATCGGAGATATAGTCAACTTTATGAAGCGACCCATGTCATTGACAGAAATAATGAATTCGACTGCCAATATTGGACACTCCTGATAAAAGTGAATCGACTAACTATATATTCCAAATTAGCCCCATGGGAGCACATAACATTCCCATTACAAATATATGCTGATTCCCCATTACCAATATATGCCGATTCCATTTCAGATCGGAGATATAGTAAACTTTATGAAGCGACCCATGTCATTGACAGAAATAATGATTTCGAGTGCCAATATTGGACACTCCTGATAAAAGTGAATTTACTAACTATATATTCGAAGTTAGCCCCATGGGATCACATAATATCCCCATTACAAATATATGCCGATTCCATTTCAGATCGGAGATATAGTCAACTTTATGAAGCGACCCATGTCATTGACAGAAATAATGATTTCGAGTGCCAATATTGAACACTCCTGATAAAAGTGAATGGACTACCTATATATTCAAAATTAGCCCCATGGGAGCACATAATATCCCCATTACCAATATATGCCGATTCCATTTCAGATCGGAGATATAGTCAACTTTATGAAGCGACCCTTGTCATTGACAGAAATAATGATTTCGAGTGCCTATATTGGACACTCCTGATAAAAGTGAATTTACTAACTATATATTCGAAATTAGCCCCATGGGAGCACATAACATCCCCATTACAAATATATGCTGATTCCATTTCAGATCGGAGATATAGTCAACTTTATGAAGCGACCCATGTCATTGACAGCAATAATGACTTCGAGTGCCAATATTGTACACTCCTGATAAAAGTGAATGGACTAACTATATATTGCACATTAGCCCCATGGGAGCACATAATATCCCCATTACCAATATATGCCGATTCCATTTCCGATCGGAGATATAGTAAACTTTATGAAGCGACCCATGTCATTGACAGAAATAATGATTTCGAGTGCCAATATTGGACACTCCTGATAAAAGTGAATTTACTAACTATATATTCGAAATTAGCCCCATGGGAGCACATAATATCCCCATTACAAATATATGCCGATTCCATTTCAGATCGGAGATATAGTCAACTTTATGAAGCGACCCATGTCATTGACAGAAATAATGATTTCGAGTGCCAATATTGAACACTCCTGATAAAAGTGAATCGACTACCTATATATTCAAAATTAGCCCCATGGGAGCACATAATATCCCCATTACCAATATATGCCGATTCCATTTCCGATCGGAGATATAGTCAACTTTATGAAGCGACCCTTGTCATTGACAGAAATAATGATTTCGAGTGCCAATATTGGACACTCCTGATAAAAGTGAATCGACTAACTATATATTCGAAATTAGCCCCATGGGAGCACATAATATCCCCATTACAAATATATGCCGATTCCATTTCAGATCGGAGATATAGTCAACTTTATGAAGCGACCCATGTCATTGACAGAAATAATGATTTCGAGTGCCAATATTGAACACTCCTGATAAAAGTGAATCGACTACCTATATATTCAAAATTAGCCCCATGGGAGCACATAATATCCCCATTACCAATATATGCCGATTCCATTTCCGATCGGAGATATAGTCAACTTTATGAATCGACCCTTGTCATTGACAGAAATAATGATTTCGAGTGCCAATATTGGACACTCCTGATAAAAGTGAATCGACTAACTATATATTTGAAATTAGCCCCATGGGAGCACATAATATCCCCATTACAAATATATGCCGATTCCATTTCAGATCGGAGATATAGTCAACTTTATGAAGCGACCCATGTCATTGACAGAAATAATGATTTCGAGTGCCAATATTGGACACTCCTGATAAAAGTGAATTTACTAACTATATATTCGAAATTAGCCCCATGGGAGCACATAATATCCCCATTACCAATATATGCCGATTCCATTTCAGATCGGAGATATAGTCAACTTTATGAAGCGACCCACGTCATTGACAGAAATAATGATTTCGAGTGCTAATATTGAACACTCCTGATAAAAGTGAATGGACTACCTATATATTCAAAATTAGCTCCATGGGAGCACATAATTTCCCCATTACCAATATATGCCGATTCCATTTCAGATCGGAGATATAGTCAACTTTATGAAGCGACCCATGTTATTGACAGAAATAATGATTTCGAGTGCCAATATTGGACACTCCTGATAAAAGTGAATCGACTACCTATATATTCCAAATTAGCCCCATGGGAGCACATAATATCCCCATTACAAATATATGCCGATTCCATTTCAGATCGGAGATATAGTCAACTTTATGAAGCGACCCATGTTATTGACAGAAATAATGATTTCGAGTGCCAATATTGGACACTCCTGATAAAAGTGAATCGACTAACTATATATTCAAAATTAGCCCCATGGGAGCACATAATATCCCCATTACAAATATATGCCGATTCCATTTCCGATCGGAGATATAGTAAACTTTATGAAGCGACCCATGTCATTGACAGAAATAATGATTTCGAGTGCCAATATTGGACACTCCTGATAAAAGTGAATTTACTAACTATATATTCGAAATTAGCCCCATGGGAGCACATAATATCCCCATTACAAATATATGCCGATTCCATTTCAGATCGGAGATATAGTCAACTTTATGAAGCGACCCATGTCATTGACAGAAATAATGATTTCGAGTGCCAATATTGAACACTCCTGATAAAAGTGAATGGACTACCTATATATTCAAAATTAGCTCCATGGGAGCACATAATAGCCCCATTACCAATATATGCCGATTCCATTTCAGATCGGAGATATAGTCAACTTTATGAAACGACCCATGTTATTGACAGAAATAATGATTTCGAGTGCCAATATTGGACACTCCTGATAAAAGTGAATCGACTAACGATATATTCGAAATTAGCCCCATGGGAGCACATAATATCCCCATTACAAATATATGCCGATTCCATTTCCGATCGGAGATATAGTAAACTTTATGAAGCGACCCATGTCATTGACAGAAATAATGATTTCGAGTGCCAATATTGGACACTCCTGATAAAAGTGAATTTACTAACTATATATTCGAAATTAGCCCCATGGGAGCACATAATATCCCCATTACAAATATATGCCGATTCCATTTCAGATCGGAGATATAGTCAACTTTATGAAGCGACCCATGTCATTGACAGAAATAATGATTTCGAGTGCCAATATTGAACACTCCTGATAAAAGTGAATGGACTACCTATATATTCAAAATTAGCTCCATGGGAGCACATAATATCCCCATTACCAATATATGCCGATTCCATTTCAGATCGGAGATATAGTCAACTTTATGAAACGACCCATGTTATTGACAGAAATAATGATTTCGAGTGCCAATATTGGACACTCCTGATAAAAGTGAATCGACTAACTATATATTCGAAATTAGCCCCATGGGAGCACATAATATCCCCATTACAAATATATGCCGATTCCATTTCAGATCGGAGATATAGTCAACTTTATGAAGCGACCCATGTCATTGACAGAAATAATGATTTCGAGTGCCAATATTGAACACTCCTGATAAAAGTGAATCGACTACCTATATATTCAAAATTAGCCCCATGGGAGCACATAATAGCCCCATTACCAATATATGCCGATTCCATTTCCGATCGGAGATATAGTCAACTTTATGAAGCGACCCTTGTCATTGACAGAAATAATGATTTCGAGTGCCAATATTGGACACTCCTGATAAAAGTGAATCGACTAACTATATATTCGAAATTAGCCCCATGGGAGCACATAATATCCCCATTACAAATATATGCCGATTCCATTTCAGATCGGAGATATAGTCAACTTTATGAAGCGACCCATGTCATTGACAGAAATAATGATTTCGAGTGCCAATATTGAACACTCCTGATAAAAGTGAATGGAATACCTATATATTCAAAATTAGCTCCATCGGAGCACATAATATCCCCATTACCAATATATGCCGATTCCATTTCAGATCGGAGATATAGTCAACTTTATGAAACGACCCATGTTATTGACAGAAATAATGATTTCGAGTGCCAATATTGGACACTCCTGATAAAAGTGAATCGACTAACTATATATTCAAAATTAGCCCCATGGGAGCACATAATATCCCCATTACAAATATATGCCGATTCCATTTCCGATCGGAGATATAGTAAACTTTATGAAGCGACCCATGTCATTGACAGAAATAATGATTTCGAGTGCCAATATTGGACACTCCTGATAAAAGTGAATTTACTAACTATATATTCGAAATTAGCCCCATGGGAGCACATAATATCCCCATTACAAATATATGCCGATTGCATTTCAGATCGGAGATATAGTCAACTTTATGAAGCGACCCATGTCATTGACAGAAATAATGATTTCGAGTGCCAATATTGAACACTCCTGATAAAAGTGAATGGACTACCTATATATTCAAAATTAGCTCCATGGGAGCACATAATATCCCCATTACCAATATATGCCGATTCCATTTCAGATCGGAGATATAGTCAACTTTATGAAACGACCCATGTTATTGACAGAAATAATGATTTCGAGTGCCAATATTGGACACTCCTGATAAAAGTGAATCGACTAACTATATATTCGAAATTAGCCCCATGGGAGCACATAATATCCCCATTACAAATATATGCCGATTCCATTTCAGATCGGAGACATAGTCAACTTTATGAAGCGACCCATGTTATTGACAGAAATAATGATTTTGAGTGCCAATATTGGACACTCCTGATAAAAGTGAATCGACTAGCTATATATTCGAAATTAGCCCCATGGGAGCACATAATATCCCCATTACCAATATGTGCCGATTCCATTTCAGATCGGAGATATAGTCAACTTTATGAAGCGACCCTTGTCATTGACAGAAATAATGATTTCGAGTGCCAATATTGAACACTCCTGATAAAAGTGAATGGACTACCTATATATTCAAAATAATCTCCATGGGAGCACATAATTTCCCCATTACCAATATATGCCGATTCCATTTCAGATCGGAGATATAGTCAACTTTATGAAGCGACCCATGTTATTGACAGAAATAATGATTTTGAGTGCCAATATTGGACACTCCTGATAAAAGTGAATCGACTAGCTATATATTCGAAATTAGCCCCATGGGAGCACATAATATCCCCATTACCAATATGTGCCGATTCCATTTCAGATCGGAGATGTAGTCAACTTTATGAAGCGACCCACGTCATTGACAGAAATAATGATTTCGAGTGCCAATATTGAACACTCCTGATAAACGTGAATGGACTACCTATATATTCAAAATAATCTCCATGGGAGCACATAATTTCCCCATTACCAATATATGCCGATTCCATTTCAGATCGGAGATATAGTCAACTTTATGAAGCGACCCATGTTATTGACAGAAATAATGATTTTGAGTGCCAATATTGGACACTCCTGATAAAAGTGAATCGACTAGCTATATATTCGAAATTAGCCCCATGGGAGCACATAATATCCCCATTACCAATATGTGCCGATTCCATTTCAGATCGGAGATATAGTCAACTTTATGAAGCGACCCTTGTCATTGACAGAAATAATGATTTCGAGTGCCAATATTGAACACTCCTGATAAAAGTGAATGGACTACCTATATAATCAAAATTAGCTCCATGGGAGCACATAATTTCACCATTACCAATATATGCCGATTCCATTTCAGATCGGAGATATAGTCAACTTTATGAAGCGACCCATGTTATTGACAGAAATAATGATTTTGAGTGCCAATATTGGACACTCCTGATAAAAGTGAATCGACTAGCTATATATTCGAAATTAGCCCCATGGGAGGACATAATATCCCCATTACAAATATATGCCGATTCCATTTCAAATCGGAGATATAGTCAACTGTATGAAGCGACCCATGTCATTGACAGAAATAATGATTTCGAGTGCCAATATTGGACACTCCTGATAAAAGTGAATGGACTACCTATATATTCAAAATTAGCTCCATGGGAGCACATAATATCCCCATTACCAATATATGCCGATTCCATTTCAGATCGGAGATATAGTCAACTTTATGAAACGACCCATGTTATTGACAGAAATAATGATTTCGAGTGCCAATATTGGACACTCCTGATAAAAGTGAATCGACTAACTATATATTCGAAATTAGACCCTTGGGAGCACATAATATCCCTATTACAAATATATGCCGATTCCATTTCAGATCGGAGATATAGTCAACTGTATGAAGCGACCCATGTCATTGACAGAAATAATGATTTCGAGTGCCAATATTGGACACTCCTGATAAAAGTGAATGGACTACCTATATATTCAAAATTAGCTCCATGGGAGCACATAATATCCCCATTACCAATATATGCCGATTCCATTTCAGATCGGAGATATAGTCAACTTTATGAAGCGACCCATGTTATTGACAGAAATAATGATTTCGAGTGCCAATATTGGACACTCCTGATAAAAGTGAATCGACTAACTATATATTCGAAATTAGACCCTTGGGAGCACATAATATCCCCATTACAAATATATGCCGATTCCATTTCAGATCGGAGATGCAGTAAACTTTATGAAGCGACCCATGTCATTGACAGCAATAATGACTTCGAGTGCCAATATTGTACACTCCTGATAAAAGTGAATCGACTAACTATATATTCGAAATTAGCCCCATGGGAGCACATAATATCCCGATTACCAATATATGCCGATTCTATTTCAGATCGGAGATATAGTAAACTTTATGAAGCGACCCATGTCATTGACAGCAATAATGACTTCGAGTGCCAATATTGTACACTCCTGAAAAGGTGAATGGACTAACTATATATTGCACATTAGCCCCATGGGAGCACATAATATCCCCATTACCAATATATGCCGATTCCATTTCCGATCGGAGATATAGTAAACTTTATGAAGCGACCCATGTCATTGACAGAAATAATGATTTCGAGTGCCAATATTGAACACTCCTGATAAAAGTGAATGGACTACCTATATATTCAAAATTAGCCCCATGGGAGCACATAATATCCCCATTACCAATATATGCCGATTCCATTTCAGATCGGAGATATAGTAAACTTTATGAAGCGACCCATGTCATTGACAGAAATAATGATTTCGAGTGCCAATATTGAACACTCCTGATAAAAGTGAATGGACTACCTATATATTCAAAATTAGCTCCATGGGAGCACATAATATCCCAATTACCAATATATGCCGATTCCATTTCAGATCGGAGATATAGTCAACTTTATGAAGCGACCCATGTCATTGACAGAAATAATGATTTCGAGTGCCAATATTGAGCACTCCTGATAACAGTGAATGGACTACCTATATATTCAAAATTAGCCCCATGGGAGCACATAATATCCCCATTACCAATATATGCCGATTCCATTTCAGATCGGAGATATAGTAAACTTTATGAAGCGACCCATGTCATTGACAGAAATAATGATTTCGAGTGCCAATATTGTACACTCCTGATAAAGGTGAATGGACTAACTATATATTGCACATTAGCCCCATAGGAGCACATAATATCCCCATTACCAATATATGCCGATTCCATTTCCGATCGGAGATATAGTAAACTTTATGAAGCGACCCATGTCATTGACAGAAATAATGATTTCGAGTGCCAATATTGAACACTCCTGATAAAAGTGAATGGACTACCTATATATTCAAAATTAGCCCCATGGGAGCACATAATATCCCCATTACCAATATATGCCGATTCCATTTCAGATCGGAGATATAGTAAACTTTATGAAGCGACCCATGTCATTGACAGATATAATGATTTCGAGTGCCAATATTGAACACTCCTGATAAAAGTGAATGGACTACCTATATATTCAAAATTAGCTCCATGGGAGCACATAATATCCCAATTACCAATATATGCCGATTTCATTTCAGATCGGAGATATAGTCAACTTTATGAAGCGACCCATGTTATTGATAGAAATAATGATTTCGAGTTCCAATATTGGACACTCCTGATAAAAGTGAATCGACTAACTATATATTCGAAATTAGCCCCATGGGAGCACATAATATCCCCATTACAAATATATGCCGATTCCATTCAGATCGGAGATATAGTCATCTTTATGAAGCGACCCATGTCATTGACAGAAATAATGAATTCGAGTGCCAATATTGAACACTCCTGATAAAAGTGAATGGACTACCTATATATTCAAAATTATCACCATGGGGAGCGAGCACATAATATCCGAAATTAGCTCCATAGAAACAGGTAGCTCCACAGAAACTGGTAGTTCCATAGAAACAAGAAGCTCGAAAACTTTCCAATGTTGGTTATGAAAGACCAACATTTTTAAAATCTATTATTTTTATTGCTAATAATTCCTTAAAAAAGATTCATATAATTAATAGTACTATTAAATAAAAAAAAAAACTTAAAAATAAAGAGATATAATTAAAACTGTGAGGGGTATCAAACCCGAGAACGAGCGCCGAAAATAAAACAGCAGGCCGGCCTACTAATTGCACCACACACGACACATGGTGCTGGTAAACTTGCGTTGAATAAGATGGTATAGAGAGCAGGATAAGTTTCTCAAAGAGAATTATTTATCGTTTTCTCTCTAATATATCTCGTTGTGTGAAATCACTCCCATTGAACTCAGCAAATAACGGTACTACTTGAGAATATTTGAGCCAGGGATGGGAAATATAGTATAACAGTACAAGTTTTTAGATGAAATGTAATTTCGATACATTAAAAGACGTTGATGAAGTCAATATTACGATGTTCAGGAATACATTTTGTTTGGAATTGCATATCAGCTTTCAACGACTCAGTTTGAAAAGCTCATTATGGTCTCTCCCGGTGATTTCGATTGGCATTACTTACAATCTGTAGTATTTTTGTACAACGAATACAATTTTTACTGAAATTGTCAGAGTTGATGTTGACATACAGCCACTCCAAAAAATGAGTGCTCAGTTTCACATTAAAATTGTATATAATCTTTTCACTTCACTCTTAAACTTTAAAAAAAAAATTAATAATTGTTTTGTATTTAGTAAAATGTGTACTTTGATTTTGTGAGAAAATAAAACATATTCAGTTTTCAGAGTTTCTAAAATTACAACAAAAACGGAATAAGTACTCTTTCTTAGCTCCAAAAAGTGAGGGCCCATTTATACACACATATATGTTCAGTTAACGAAAACAGTGGTTGTTTGTACCAAAACATTCTTGAATGTACCATTGTACCAAAAAAGTTTCAAATGCACCAAAAGTGGTACATTGCACCACATTTCCCATCACAAGTTTCAATTATACTAAACTTTAACTTATCTACATACAAATATTCATTTGCATTGGAATGTATACACACAAGTATATAAGTAGTGTTCTTCCCCGAATTGGAAACTTTAAAAAAATTTTGATGGTATAGAACGAACATCTAATATCAATAAAAACTAACCTTATACAAAAACAGGCCTGTGGCTCTGTGGTCTAGAGCGCTAAGGGCTAAGTAAACTGCATGCAGTTTCTTTATGCACGAGGTTCGAACCCCGCTGCGGCTTGATGATATTTTTATATTTTTTTTATTAAACTGAGAAAAACTAAAGCTGGGATCACACGATTTGTACATTTGGCTAAAAATTTGTCATATTCATAGACAAATCGTGTGATCTCTAAATTGCAATTGTCATTTATCAGAAATGCCAAAATTTGGCTTCTTGTGACAAATCAAAAACAACCATAAATGCCAAATCGTGTGAACGCAATGCTGCCACAGAAGCCAAATCAAATTTACGAAAATAGCCGAATTTCTGATTTGCCACTTGAAGACAAATGCAAGTGCCAAATAGACAAATGTTGTTGACAAGTGTAAGTGTTGCCAATATGTTGATTTTTTCGTACTTGTTATGGTTTCAATTTCTTTGCCATTTTTATTAATAATTTGGCATAACTACACTTTAGTTGCTCCTCACCGATTTCATAGAATTTTTAAGCGATTAAAAATTACCGACAATTTTTTTGGCGGTCGGTCCAACTTTTTGATATATAGGCCTTCAACGCTTGAGTATATAATCGGCTATATCTCAGGTGTGTATTGTCCGATCTTGGTCAAGTGAGTATCATTAGAAAGCTCATACAAAATTCTATAAATTACATTATATACATTTTTTAATTTTTATTAACCCACTGGCGGAAAATTAACAAAAATAATTTTTTAACCTCACTTTTTTGATAGAAACCTATTTTTCTCAAAATATGGGCGTCGTAAAGTTAGTTTTTTTCCTGATTTAATGAGCAGACAACACTTCAAGCTTTTTTAAAGGTATAGTACTCCTTATTAACCTTTCAAAGACCGTAGATATTCACGTTCAGAAAGCCCAAAATGCGCAGAGAGAAAGTTTGATAGCAAAATTCGGGTCGGAAGGGGTTTTCCGGTTTGTTTACAAAGTAAATTAATAACAAGGGAGTCTCAAGTCGGGGATCCCCTATCTTCAATGTCCAATGTTATTATGTTACTGATCACTGTGACATGCTACATTTTTTTTCAGTTTTATAACTTTGATATCTCTTGACCCAGATCTCTGGTGTTTAAAGGGTTACTGCAGAGTATTATACCTTAAAAAAAGGTTGAAGTGTTGTAACTTTACGACGTCCATTTTTGGAGAAAAATAGGTTTCTATCAAAAAAGTGAGGTTAAAATATTATTTTTGTTAATTTTCCGCCAATGGGTTAATAAAAATGAAAAAATGTATATAATGTAATTTATAGAATTTTGTATGAGCTTTCTAATGATACTCACTTGACCAAGATCGGACAATACACACCTGAGATATAGCCGATTATATACTCAAGCTTTGAAGGCCTATATATCAAAAAGTTGGACCGACCGCCAAAAAAATTGTCGGTAATTTTTAATCGCTTAAAAAATTCTATGAAATCGGTGAGGAGCAACTAAAGTGTAGTTATGCCAAATTATTAATAAAAATGGCAAAGAAATTGAAACCATTCCAAAATGTAGTCCAATTTCACCGAAGTCCTTCTTGAAGTACCTACCAATGGCAAAGTGAATACATATCTGAACCGTATGTTTTGTTTTGCTTAGACTAAACAGTTTTTCCAACACATACTGAAGCCTCAGGAATAGATAATATTACTTGAGCGATTTTAAAAATATTAACGAAAAAAGTGGTTGTTTGTACCAAAACATTCTTGAATGTACCATTGTACCAAAAAAGTTTAAATTGCACCAAAAGTGGTACATTGCACCACATTTCCCATCACAAGTTTCAATTATACTAAACTTTAACATATCTACATACAAATATTCATTTGCATTGGAATGTATACACACAAATAGATAAGTAGTGTTCTTCCC